>LPNX010059288.1:105173-126009 GCA_001517045.1 Pseudotsuga menziesii
TATTCCTTGCAGGGTTCTTTGAGAAAGGTAGGTTGTATTTTTTTGCTAATTGTACTGTCTCATGGAATCTATGGCATTGAAAAGGGATCCCTTCATAATCCAACGTTTGTATCCATATTTGTTTCCTCGTATTATATTTATATCCTCTTTCAAACTAGTATTGATGTTTAGGGATACAAGGATGCAGGATATAGACCTTCCTCTTGTATATTGGAAAGATAAGTCTGCATCAATAAATGCTCCCAGAGCATTTTTGATGCCCCTAAAAGAGTATAGGTTCTATAATTCCCATGTAAGTCTAGGTAAACAAACCCATAAAGTTTGTGTATCCATTCAATTGTAGTCTGTGTCGAACAAGGGCATCCATTTTTTGAAAAGGATGGGAATGGATCCAAAGCTCCAGTGTTACTGAAGGACCCTATTGGCATGTTCAACATTGTTGAATTTAAATATGAACCATCCCTTTTCTAAGGCACTGGTTTCTAGTGCATACTGTAACAAATCCATCTAATTTTTTCTAACCTAGTCCTCCAAACCAATGGCTAGGGTACCTCCCCCTAATTTTTCCTACAATTGTTGTTTCTGCCATCTCCATCACTTGACCTATCAAACAATTTACCCCACAAATCAGGGTTAGTGTCCCTTTCGTAATTTTTATACACTTATTCTTTCTTCATTTTTTGGATGAGTCCTCAAACACAGTCTTTCTTCTCTTCGATCCCTCTTTTTTCCCACTGCTACTCTTTCCTGAGTTTGACGCAATGGGGTTTCCTTGCAAATCAACAAGCTGAAGAAAAGAGGCGATGAAACCCTCAGGAATTTGTTAAGAATCTCCTTCGATGAGGGTAGAAATATACAAATATAAAGGCTCAAAGAGAAATTAAGGCCACCAAGCTTCCAAAATTTCAAAACCTGTAAGTGGATCATGTTTTAGGGGGAGGGAGGGTTGCAGTAAAGGTTCCATGGAAGGGTCTATGTGAAGAATGGTGGAGCCGATTTGAAAATAAAACCTTAGGTTAGTTGGGATCTGCGAAGAAAATAGGGTATAATGGTTTCCTCCTAATTTTAGTTCAAGCATTTTAACGGCTAGCGAAAATAGTGTAACAGTGACAGTCGACTCAAGAGAGAGGTCTGGAATAGGAGTGTTGACAGAAGTAGACATAATACTTGTTGAATGGGTTGGAAACCCAGCTGTTGAAATAGGAAGATGCCGAGGGGGGATGTTCGAAGAGTGATAGTCAAAAAAATGGGTGCTCCGAGAAAACGGGGTGACGAAAACTTATTGACCTTTCCACGGATCTTCTGAGTAGTCCACTTCTTTCTCACTATCAAAATCCATCGGTCCCGATGAAGCTACGATGCCTATATGTCTAGCTAAAAAAGCGTTCAGATCTGTTGATGTTGTGGAGAGAAACAATAATAGTGACAGGGAAATTTGGTGGAGAGGAGGGTTTTAGGGGCTACAGAAGCAGCCCCTCGAGACTACGAAAACCCTTAATCAAACCTTCTCCATTCTCCTAAAATCTCTCTCTCTCTCTCTCTCTCTCTCTCTCTCTCTCTCTCCATATATATATATATATAACATGATTTTTAATAAAGAAACTAACTCTTCGTTATATAACGTTTTGTATAACTTAATTATATATTCAAATGATAAAAATAAATAAATATTGTTTAATTTACAACTCTAATTGAGAAGCAACATAAAAAAAAGTCAACTATCACCATGTAATATTATTATAATATATGAATAAGAACATAACAAAAAATATGTGAATATGAACATCAATATGACCTATCAATTTATTATAACATTTTAAATATTTTGACAGTAACTCACTTTACAGTGATAAATATCAAAGCTCTAATCGGAAGAAAGACAAATAATTAAAAGAACAACATTTTCTCTCAATTGTAAACCCAAACGTTGAATTCTCCAAACTTATTAATTATTGTTAATCATGATGATCTTCACTATATAATACAACTTTAGTCCACATTCAAGGAACACATTTTATACCCTCTAAAAATGAGGTTTAAAGCTAGTCGTGTTCAAAAAATTGCAATTAATTATAGATGTAATAATGTTTTTATTTCTAAAGGATTGTTGTATTACTTCGCTATAAGTATTGTTTTTTGCAAATTTTATTTAATAACATTAGAATCTATTTGAATTAAATAATAATTTCAAAATTATGCAAAATTTAAGATATCAAATATTCATGTAATTTGAGTTTGTCAATGAATATATCTAATTTCTAAAATAGTATAGATTCATATTAGTTATATAAATTATTAGATTAACATAGGATTATGTTATTACAAATTTGCATTAATTAATAAAATCTAAATCAATTAGTATATATCGATACATATCTCAAATATTTTTATTTAAATATATAAGCATGGCTTTAATTTAGAAATAAAAACTATGTACCTATCTACAAAAAATAAAGTAAGGTGGATAAATATTAAGCATACATCTAATTTGTTATTTGCTTCATAAAATAAATCCTTATTGTCTCAACCAAATCTAAAATGGAGTTCAACCTCCTAGAAATATAGAGGATAAAAAATTCAATGGAACTTAATTAATATAACATATTTACTTAAAGCCATTTTTTTCTCATAAACAAGATTCCATACCTACACCTTCATTCTTAAAAGCCATTTCTTATCTATTTTTGACATAATTTTTTTCTTATCTATTTTTGACATAATTTTTTTTTGCAAACATTATAACAAAAGTGTCATAAATTAATTCAATTATAATTCTTAGCATTATAATTTTTAACAAAAACATCATGAAATACAAACATTCAAATATTGATGGAGAAATTAGAGTCCACCTTAAATTTTCTTGTCAATTGCATTGTTATCAAATGCATAAATTAAGTCATTGCAGGTACCTTAACTTTTCTTGTAGATTACGTTGTTATCAAGGCCATAAAATAATTCATTGTTATAAAGGCCATAAATTAATTGAACTTAATTTAATCATATAATAAAAAGACATTACATTAATCTAAGAGAAATGGCATAAATTAATTCAAATATAATTCTTAACATTATTCATAACAAAAACATCATAAAATACAAGCATTATTGTAATATTAATATAGAAATTAGAGAGCACTTTCAACTCCAAAAGAATATGTTAGCCTTTACTTTCACATAAATAAACTAAAATTGAATCATGTAAGTTGTTTCATGGTGTATTTATATGTATACATAAGACATAATACAAGTAAATTGGACAATGACATATAATCATTCCATACAATCATAAATTACTTCAAAGACATAAACCATATTTCACATCATATTGATTGTTAATCAACTAAAATTGTTTAAACATCACTACATCCAGTAATCAACTTTCTATTCCCACCATCATAACATGAAAACAAACAATATAATTAGGCAATCAAAGATAACAATAACAAAATGATATCTTAGTCTATAAATGATAAAATAAAACATGTACATATCAATCTATGTTTCCATCATGCACATTATCTTCCTCAATTGGTATGCTAACACTGTTGTTCTCAAAAACATGTTTAGATATAGGGTTGTGTCTTAATATGAACCACCAATATCTTTCCAACACATCTGGGTAAAATAACACTTGGTTGCAATGTTTTGGGAAAACATAGGGATCCTTACTTTCATCCCACATCTTTCTAGAGTTGATACATATCAACACACTATCATGATCTTCCTTTATGTTATTCCTATTGAATGTGTCCCACCACTTGCACCTAAAAATAACACATTGGAAAGATGAGAATTCCACTTGAATGATCTCTTGTATCTTTCTGACATAACCAAACATCCATCCTATCAGGTTTTGATCACAGTGGATAACACAACTAAATTGGTTGAACTCGACTTCCACTCCATATTCTTGTGTAACGCACCCATCATCAACATCCTTTGTGCAAAAATGATGTTCATAAGCCCACATAAATGGGAACGAATGCACCTATACGAAAAGTCAACAAATGATAGTGTCATATATCTGAAAACAAAATCATTAATATAATAAATATAGATGTTACAATTCAAAGTTGCATTATAATGTTAGAAATGTACATAAATATTGTATTACCAAGTTGTTGCACCCGATCCCAATGTTTAGCACATCCTCCTCTTCTAGTGGGTAACGACCGAATGCACCATATTTCTCTTTGACTTTGTCTACAACCCAAGTGTTGCGACATATCATTGGCATATTTTATTTTAAATGATTTAGAAAAGGCATGGTTCTACCATGCAACCGCAATGTCCCATTTCCTCGTCTTCTCTTCATACTATGCGGCCCATGACTATGTTGCCTCTGCGTTGTAAAGAATGAATTCATTGATTGCATCAATTTCTGAATTGGTTGTTGTATTCATGGAAACAAAACCACATTCAGTATGCATGGGATGAAATATAGATTTTGAAGTTTGTTCTGAATAGTTATTATGTGGAATGATACTATTGAAATATAAGTGACTTACTCCTTATCAACTGCATCTTCCTTTCATTTCCAGTAAATCCCCTTCCCTTTTGTCTTCATCATGTTCATCGTCCCAAATCATTGCGCCTGGTGTGTCATCGATTTGCTTGATGTACTCACTAGCATAAGTAGAAAAGCTCATATACTATGTACCCCTCTACCGTATACCCCTTGAGTTTTACCCTCTTCCAAACAAATCCCTTCATTTTTTTCATGTACCTCTCTAAGAGGAACATCCAGCGATATGAGACTACCTTGATTAATTCAACTTCATCGACTAGGTGAATTAGAAGATGAATATGCAAGTCCATGAAATTCGACAATAGATCCTTTTCAAACATACAAACAATCTCTATTTTCTCTTGATACCACCGAGGAACTCTATCAATGTAAATCTCCTATGATGTGATCCATCGTACAAATGAAAATAGTATAGATATGGCAAGCCACAGTTCATCGGGAAAGTTGTGCTTCTCACACCCACACATAAGCAATGGATAATGACGCTATAAACTAAACACAAACAATTAATTTCATTTTAAATTGTGTGGTAAAATATATAAAATAATAATAAAATAATTTGTTGGACATTATATGTACTGTTAGAAGGTTGAGATGGTCATGTGATTTCAAAACCGTCAACTTATTGCTTGTAGTTAAGCGGCTTCGTAGAGAAGACCCATAACAAGAGGGTGCCTTCATGCCCAATATAACTGCTTTTACCAAATTAAACTCTTATTTCTTCAAAATCCATGTACATCGCATTTTTATATGAAAAAGAGTGGCCATCCTATCCTTTATTTTCTTGTCTTGGCCAATGCTTCTTTTTAGTATTTGAAGAAATAAGATCTCTCCTGACTTTCAACTTGTCACTTTTTTTGGATGATATTGACGCCACAAAGAACATGAAACATTTTTAAATATATGCATGGGATATAGAAAGTGGGAAATCTTAATATGATCTCGATATGGGAGCTCATAAAATAGCAATTTCATGTTCACCCCTTCGGGAATTTTCTAATCATAGGTGTCGAAGAATTCAGGATCATAGAACATAGGTTCCCCATTTGGGTTCTCTCTAGTTTACCATTTAAAGCAGATGTTGCTCTTTTATGAGGGTGGTTGTCTGGGAGGAATACCCTAGGGAATTCATACACTCGATTTTGTAGGTATTTGGACCACCTAGATTTAATATAATGTCCACAACATTTACATCCATGATAACCTTTTGTTACAAGACCTGTGATGTTATGATATATAGAGCACTTTGTTGATGTAATTGCAACTTCGGAATGTATTCACTTGTATTTCTTATGTATTTTAACCCGATGTTTATTTCGGGATGTATTTGTAATGTACTTGAGTCATGTCATGCCCCGAGGTTCCTATCGGGAGTTTCTATAATGTAAACAAGTCATGTCAAGTCAAGGTGGGTAACCCTCCTATTGTATAAGGGTTAAATTCCCCGCAGTTCTGGGGCACTAAGGTTATTAGAATCACCTAGTGAATTCAGCCCTAGTTGGGTTTATTCAAGTCGAGAATTAGTATAAATAGAGAGCTAGCTTCTCAATTTATCACACACTCACTCACACTCAGTTGTATCACATAGCTGAGGAAGAGAAAGACACTGGGGCAAGGAAGAAAGAGGTTACTGCTATCAAGAGATCATCTTACTATTTTTGGGTTTCACTTTTGGTGTTGATTCTATCTCTGAGGAAGTTGTGGGGTTTTCTCCATTTATGGTTTCCCCGAGGAAAAAAACTGTGTTCATTGTCTCTTGTGTTTGACTGTTGTGCTTGTTGTTCTCTTAGTTAAAGATCCTAATGTTATGCTAGCATAATGTTAAAAATCTAACATGGTATCAGAGCTAACCTAAGAAGAAGACACTATGCAGCTGCAGGAACTAGGGATTCCTATTTTGTGGATCTCTTTCCACAAATTTTCAGCAAAATTAGGGTGGAATAAATCTCCTCCCTAGGGCGCATCTTTCTATCGAAGCAGAATCCAATTCTGAGGTTTTTCAGTTTTGGACCCAACACTACTTCCAGAAATTAGGGATTTTCACAGAAGTGGAATTTTTCAATGAGCCCAGGCCTGGATTGTCATCCTCCCCAAAATCGAAGTTAGGGATCAAATTCAAAGAATTTGGTTGGACAGAACTCCGGAAAATCAAAACCCTAATCTGCTCCTAAACCAGCACTGCAGGATTTCAGCTCCAAATCTAGATCCAACATCTTAACCTGGTAAGATCTAAATCTTTTGTATTTACATTTGAGGTTCTCAGTTAAGATGTCTCATCATACCAAGCTTGATGAAAAGCTTGAGGGAGCTGATAAATTCCAAGCCTGGAAGTATAGGATCTCCCTAGTCCTAGAAGAAAATGAGTTGGACTCCTATATCAGTGAGGAGGTTCTAGTTCCAGAGGGAGATGAGGCCAAGTCCTTACATAAGAAGAAGTTGGTTATGGAAAAGAGTATCATTGTTGATTCTATCAAGGATCGCCTCATACCACAGGTGTCCTCCCTCAAGACACCTAAAGCTATGTTTGATTCCCTAACCAAACTGTTTGAAGGGAAGAACATCAATCGGAAGATGACTCTAAGAAACTAGTTGAAGAATGTAAAGATCCAGAATGAGGAGACCATCCAGTCATACTTCACAAGGGTCTCCTAGATCAAAGAACAACTAGAAGCAGTAGATAAAGAAGTGGAGAATGCATAAATTGTGATGACAACCTTGAATGGCCTCCCTAGGTCATGGGATTCTTTCATCCAAGGAATCTATGCTAGGAAGAAGTTAGTCAAGTTCAGTAGACTATGGGAAGAATGTTCACAAGAAGAAGCTCGGATAGTAGCCCGAGAAGAAAAGATGGGAAGTGAAGATCAAGCTCTCACAGTGCACTCCAGGAAAGGAACAAGGGAAAATCATCATCACCAAGGTAAGCATTCTCATCAGAAAAACAATCTTGTAAGAAGGGATCCATCCAAACTCAGATGTTATACATGCGATGAAATAGGACACTTTGCTAGAAATTGCCCCATGAATAAGAAGGGATCCAAGAAGAAGAAGAACTAAAAAAGAAGACATCATGCTCACACTGATGAGGATGATTATCCTCCCAGGAAGAGAGTAAAACAAGAAAGTGAAGACTCTTCAAGTGAAGATGAATATGTTCTAATATCGCTCTCACGGGAACTGTCAATCATGGAAGAAAAGATTGGCTTATAGACAGTGGGGCTTCCAAACACATGACAGGTTTCAAGGAATCCTTTGAGAAAATATTAGAACATAATTCACCCCATAAGGTGAAACTTGGGGATGACTACCAATATCCCATAAAAGGTAGTGGTGAATCCTCCTACAAGCTAGACTCCGGAAAGTCTATGAAAATTAAGGATGTCTTGTTTGTACCAAAACTAAAGAAGAATCTTCTATCCATATCGGCACTAGATGCAAAAGGCATGAGGGTTGCATTTGTAGATGGCCAAGTTCTCATGTGGTCAAGAGGAAAGACTATTGACGATGCAATAGTGATTGGATAACAAGAATGAGGTTTATACAAATTGAAGGGCCATCCAGAACAAGCTTTGGTCCATGACACAGTAGAGCCAAATGAACTTTGGCACAGAAGGCTTGCACATGTGCATTACAGAGCACTACCACTTCCAAGCAAAGATGTTGAAGGTCTTCCAGAAATTCAAGAAAAACATGAAGGGGTCTGCAAAGGATGTGCGACAGGAAAGAATACAAAGAAGACATTTCCAAGTAGCGAGAGCAAGGCAAAAGGAATCTTGGAAATCATCCACTCTGATGTATGCGGATCAATGTCATCAAGTTCACTAAGTGGGTATGTATACTATGTTTCTTTTATTGATGGATTTACTTCGTGAAGAACAAAGATGAAGTTTTCAGCAAGTTCAAGGAATTCAAAGCCTTTATCGAGAACCACACAGAAAAGAATATCAAGACCTTTTGATTAGATAATAGCGGAGAATTCACATCAAATGAATTCAAAGAATTATGCAAAGAATCGGGGATTAAGAGGGAGTTATCCACTCCATATAATCCACAACAGAATGGGGTTGCAGAAAGGAATAATAGAACTATCATGGAAGCTGCAAGAGAAATGCTTCATGATCAGGATCTTCCCATGCATCTATGGGGAAAAGCTACTAGAACAACAGTGTATGTAAAGAACCGTACTCCACACAGAGTACTCGAGAACAGGACACCTGAAGAAGTCTTCTCTAGCAAGAAACCAGAAGTTAGCCATCTCAGAATATTCGGCTGTCCAGTGTACATACACATTCCAAAAGAGAAGAGAACAAAACTAGATCCTTCAGGAAAGAAGGGTATATTTGTGGGATACTCTAAAAGCTTGAAGGCTTACAGAATATACTTCCCAGGATTCAAGAAGATCGACATCAGCAGGGATGTGAAATTTTACAAAGACACAACTTACAACAAATCCAGAAAGAAACCTTCTAAAGATCCTGAAGAAGTAGAAGCACCCAGAATTCATGATATAACCATGAACGAAAAAATTCAAGAAGAAGATCGAGAATTTGAAGAACCACAAATACATGTAGATCCACCTCAAGACAAGAATCCTAATAAGAGGAAACCAGCTTGGGTATGAGAAATTATCCAAGGTGCGGAAAGATATGGGGCTCTAGAAGAGAATCACAAAGAAAGAAAGAAAACCAGATCTTGCTCCGGATATGTAGCTTTACTATGTGAATTTATCAATGAAGAACCTTCCAATTATGAAGAAGTGGCAGAATGGAAAGAATGGAAGGATGCAATGATCAAAGAGTATCAATCGATCATGAAGAATGATGTTTGGGATGTTGTCCCAAGACCAGAAGGGAAGTCGATTGTAACTTCCAAATGGATTTACAAGATCAAGCATGTTACAGATGGTAGCATAGAGAAATATAAGGAAAGATTTTTGGCTCGTGGTTTCTCCCAAAAAGAAGGAATAGACTATGAAGAAACCTTTGCACATGTATCCAGATACACTTCCATCAGATCAGTACTTGCTTTGGCTGTAGTGATGAAATGGAAGATACACCAAATGGATGTCAAGACTGCTTTCTTGAATGGTGCAGTGGAAGAGGAAGTGTATGTAGAACAGCCACTTGGTTTTGAGACACATGACATGGAGTCTCATGTGTGCAGATTGAAGAAAGCCTTGTACGGTTTGAAACATGCACCCAATACATGGTACAGTAGAATTGATAGCTTTCTATCCAGTTTGGGCTTTACCAAGAGTAAAGCAGATTCCAACCTTTACTACAAGGTTGAAGATGGAAACCCAGTGATGCTCCTACTCTATGTAGATGATCTATTTGTAACAGGTATGGATGGGTTGATTACTGATACAAAGATAAATCTTGGTGTCGAGTTCGAAATGAAGGACTTGGGTATGATGCATTATTTTCTAGGCATGGAGGTGTGGCAAAATGTGGATGGAATCTCCCTCGAACAAGGGAAGTATGTAGTAGAGATCCTAAAGAGGTTTGGGATGATGGACTGCAAGGCCATGACCACACCTATGGCATCGAACCTGAAGCTATTGAGTGATGCTTCTTCAGAGACGGTTGATGCTACAATGTATCGTCAGATGATTGGGTCCTTGATGTATCTAACAAACACAAGACCAGAGATTTGCTTTGCTGTGAACACCTTGAGCTAGTTCCTGATAGATCCGAGACATTTTCACTTGATTGCTACAAAGAATATTCTGAGGTACCTAAGGGGTACAATTGATTATGGCCTCAAGTATGAGGTGAATCAAAATATTAACCTAAAGGGTTATGTTGATTCAGATTGGGCAGGTAGTGCCATCGATAGGAAGAGCACTTCAGGGTGTTGCTTCAGTATGGGATCAGGTGTGATCTCTTGGTTTAGCAGGAAGCAATCTTGTGTGGCACTGAGTACAGCTGAAGCAGAGTATGTTGCAGCTTGTTCAACTAGTTGTGAGGAAGTATGGTTGGGGAAGCTACTTTCTGATTTATTTAATCTCCAAATGGATGCTACTTGTATACATTGTGACAACCATAGTTGCATGAATTTGCCAGAGAATCCAGTGTTCCATGACAAGTCGAAGCATATCAAGATCAAGTATCACTATATTAGGGATATGGTGCAGAGGGGAGCAGTGAAGCTCCAGTATGTTGCGATGGAGGAACAGATAGCTAATGTGTTGATGAAGCTATTGGCTAGGGTGAAGTTCGAGTACTTTAGGGAGAAGCTTGGTGTTCTCCAGATCGAGGTTCCCTCCAAGGGGAAATGATGAGACCTAGAGACATTCTGACATGGTGAGAGGATTGGTTCCTTCCATGGTCAGATGTAAGGGCTGACCCATTCTGTCATGGTGAGAGGATTGGTTCCTTCCATGTTAGATGTGAGTGCTAAGCCATTTTTATGTGACTGTAGGATTGGTTCCTACATGATCAGAAGTAAGCGTTGAATGCCATTCTTGGAATGTAGGCACCTAGTCAGTTACCAGGTAGCTCAGTGTGGGACTGGGGGCCATTCTGATATGACTGTAGGATTGGTTCCTACATGATCAGATGTGAGTGCAAGCCCTTCTAGCATCGCTTTTCAAATGTAAGTGCAGAGCCCTTTCGGCATGAAGGATTGGTTCCTTGCATGGTAGAATATAAGTGCTGAGCCCTTCTAAAATTGGTATTTAGATGTAAGTGTAGAGCCTTTTGGCATGGAGGATTGGTTCCTCACATAGCCAAGTGTAAGCGCTGGAACCTTTTCGACATTGGTTGACGGATGTGAGTGTTGGGACGTTCTGACAGGGTTGTGGGAGGTGTTCCCACATGGTTAGATGTGAGTGTTGGGTGTGCCTTTGTGATATAATTATAGGATTGGTTCCTACATGATTAGATAAAAGTGTTGGGTGGGTGATTCTGACTTAGGGTCAGATATAAGAAGAAGACCTACATGGAAGCTAGGCCTACAACCAGCATCATGAAAAAGGGCTGGCTCTGTAGAACTTCCTGCGATGAGAAGAATCATGAGATAGCACCCGTGAAGATCCAATGATGATGATCCAGATCGAGGGATGATCCAGATCCAGAGATGTTGCTCCAAATATGATCGAGATCGAGAGATGATCCAGATCCAGTGATGATGATCCAGATCCAGGTGAAGATGACTTGAAGATGAAGGTGGCTTGAAGATAGAGATGACTTGAAGGTGAATATGACGAAGACTCGATGATGATCCAGATGATACAGAGAAGAAGACTTCTGCTGATAAATTGTGTCGAGAGAATAGCTTCCTGGTTAAGAGGGAGTGTTGATGTAATTGTAACTTCAGAATGTATTCACTTGTATTTCTTATGTATTATAACCCGATGTTTATTCCGGGATGTATTTGTAATGTACTTGAGTCATGTCATGCCCCGAGGTTCCTATCGAGAGTTTTTATAATGTAAACAAGTCATGTCAAGTCAAGGTGGGTAACCCTCCTATTGTCTAAGGGTTAAATTCCCTGCAGTTTCAGGGTACTAGGGTTATTAGACTCACCTAGTGAAGTCAGCCTTAGTTGGGTTTAGTCAAGTCAGGAATTAGTATAAATAGAGAGCTAGCCTCTCTATTTATCACACACTCACTCACACTCAATTGTAGCGCATAATTGAGGAAGAGAAAGACATTGGGGCAATGAAGAAAGAGGTTACTATTGTCGGGAGTTGTTTTGGGGTTTCACTTTTGGTGTTGATTCTATCTCTAAGGAAGCTGCGGGGTTTTCTCCATTTATGGTTTCCCCGAGGAAAAACACTGTGTTCATTGTCTCTTGTGTTTGATTGTTGTGCTTGTTGTTCTCTTAGTTAAATATCCTAATGTTATGATAGATTAATGTTAAAAATATAACACACTTCCCCAGTGTTTAATATTAAGATAGTCACAATGAACTACATATGCCAAAAAAATGTTTCTTTGAATATAAAAAAATCAAAGAACATATTTACTTGAGAAAATTCCCAACCCTGTATAATCTTGTGTGGTGCATGCACATATGCCATACAATGTAAGACTCCTCTCTAATGGGATGGATCTCAATACATCATATACCTATAACCCTTCCCATAATTCCTTAAACTCTTCGATAAATGGTCGTAGGTAAACATCCATATTATTCACTTGTGTTCTACCAGGGACAATAAGAGCCAACATAAGATGTTCATTCTTTACGGAAGACCATGGGGGGGTATTGTTATTGATCACCACTACAGGAAAAACAATATACATGTTGTCTGGTTGGGAATATGGGTTGACACCATTAATGGTAGTGCTCAATCTAAGGTTGTGTACTTCATCCTTGAAGTTATCATGACATGTATCCTCTATATGCTTCATGGCAACTGAATTGGTTGGGATTTGAAATAATCCTTCCTCACTTCGATCTTATGCATACCATCCCTGCATCATAGTTAATTCTTTGCAACGAAAGACCCTTTGAATTCTTAGTATTATAGCCAAGTGCCTCAATATTTTATGAGGAGGACCATGTGCTTTAGCCTTGTTTTTCGATTTTGTGTACCTTATATAACCACATTTTGGACATATCTCTTTGTCTGCATATTCACCTTTGTATAGAATACAATCATTGGGACACACACGATATGATATTTACTAAACACCCAACATTTTCAACATTTCATTTGCCTCCTTGTAGATTCTAGGAAAGACATTATCATTCGGAAGTACCTTATCTTTAAATAACCTGTAGTTAGTGGGAAATACAAATGTACAATGCCACTTAACATTTATAAAATAGACCCGGATGTGGGAGGTAATGTGTCCCAGAGTAAGAGTGGGAATGGCAACCCAAAATCACAATTGTCCCTGGCACCATTCCCCATACTAATCATCATTACGATTTTAAAGAAGACGGCCTCATCATCTCTCAATCCACAAGGGAATTCAAGGTTATGGATGGCAGGTGGAATTCCCCTCATCACGTAGTATTGTGCTCATCTCTATAGATTTATGGTGAGTCGAATGAGTTTAATTCAGTCCTATAGTTCATGCAATCTTAATATGGCCAGGGTTTTCAGCATTCTTCTCATTGTTTCCCCTTTCCTATGCAATTTGGTGAAGCTCGCCAGCTCCTACGAGATCCTGGTGATTGTTAGTCGCATTAGTTTTCATCCTTTGACTCCTCTCCCCACTAAATTCCATTTCTTGCTCCACACTACGTCTTTGGTTCACCCCGAAATGTCCCGCAGACTATGAGTTACCCCACGTCGTGGGCGTGTAGGACATGAAAATGCCAATGAACCAACTAGGACTCTCTCTGTAATAGTAAACATTGAAGGTTTTGATGTTGAAATATCATACCACCTGCATCAAATTATGGATAACTAGGAGTATGAACTCCTAGGATCTCCCTCCATGGTCAATAGGACAGTTCTACACATATGCAACTTCTAGGTGGTGAAGAATCTCTTGCACAGGCTCATCCTTCATCTTACTGGTACTCAAAACGGTCCTCAGACGTCTTCCCCGATTCCTCCTGCAACTCCTGTTGAAACTGAACAAATGCCACCCCCCCCCCTCTAAGGAACGTTGCTGGGAATCATTAGGGCAAAGTTTCCATCACTATATCTTCATAATACAATAAAATTGAATAGCTCCTGGTTAAGAAGAATCCCTCCAGCACCAGCAATTCGAGCAACGACAAGGAAAAAAGCAGTGACTCCAAAATCCCTGGAATAGATGACGGCCTGATTTTTGTCAACCCTCATCCCCCCCTAGTTGATAGTAGATCAAAAACATAGATTGGATTTGTCTTTGGTGTTCCCATTGAGGAGGAGAAGCCTTCCAATAACTAAGTCCAGGTTCCTAAGGTTTTGTTTAAATTTTCATATGGTCAATATAGTTCTAGTTTTGATGGTTATTTGCAGTTGTAAAACTCAGTTTTTTGTTTCAAAAGTGCTTATTATGCTCTCAGTATGATATGGTTTCCCTTATATAGGAGGATCTGTTTAACGTTAAAAGCTTGATTTCCTAAGAGTGGAGGGTTTCAAACTATATTCTACTATACTCAGTTCAAAATACTAATATCATGCTCTATATTTTTGCATGTGCTATAATTTTAAATCAATAGATTAGACTCTGAACTTACCCAAAAAAAACATTCATAAAATTTATGATTTTCAATGATCATTATGTAACAAGATTCCTCAAATATAAGGTAGTTGATGGCCACTAACCTCAACATTGCTGAGAAATTCATGTTAGACATGCCATACTTTGCTTTCAAGTTGTACAGTACATTGTCATCACCAACTATGTAGACGTTGATCGGCCAGGTTCAAAGAGAGGTGTGGAATTTGTCGTTTTAAGGATTTTGAAGAAGGATTCAGTGATATGAGTGAAATCCCCTAGCTCATTGTCCTGGAATGTATGAAAAAACATTGCATCCATGGCACTTCTTTGTCATAATAACTCATCCATACCAACTTCTAATTCATTGCCACCATTGCCACCATTGCCAACATGTGAAGAAATTCTATCACTGTAGACATTCCTAATTGGTGAGGATGGACGTAACGAAAATTTAATAGGTAGTTGATTCAACCATGTTTGGTATGCTTCATCTCTAGGTTGCACTCTTTTTCATCCTTCTCTCAATTTGACATTGTATTGGGCTACGGTAGAATATGGTAGGCAAGTCGCTCATCATCCGAATATTGATTTAAAAAATATTGAACATTACATCGATGAAGTTAGTAAGGACAATGTAATTGGTTTGATTATACAAAACAATTATTTCATAAGCAAAAGAATCATTTCCAATACAAAATGATAAGCTGCAAACAATTTATAAAACAAACGTTCAGATTGAGCAATAAGTTAACATCTATTCCACATTAAATATAGAAATTTAAAATTGAGCGACACATTTTCAAATTCAATTTATAAAACATAATTTCAAACTAATCAATACATTGAACATGATTCCCATTGTAAATTGACAAATACAATTAATCAATGTTTTTTTGTCTTATGCCCCAATGGAAATTCTAAGGGTAATCCCAATGCAAGATGTCTCCGATGAGTAATTGGTGGTTTACAGAAGTTGTATTTTATTAGCAATTTGTCATCAGGAGACGGACTATGTATTGCGTGTACAACAACAAATCTTGACGCTTTCCTTTTCATAAAGAACTCCTGGTCATTGAAGTGTTCCTTAAATGAACAAGTTGTAGAAAATAAAGAGTACCTATAACTATTTATGAACCCTGCAATATTCCCATGAGTGCATGGACGACCATCTATATATAATAGACTCTTCCTGTTAAAGTTTCCATAAACATAACCATTCATGCACATACTATACATGGAAATTTTATTCTTGTATTTAACAATATTCAAGTAATCAGACCAACAATATATAGGACCGCAAAATTGAATAAGTGCTACCGATTGTTTGGGAGGAACAAGTACATGTGAAAGGATAAACAACCCAAGATTTGAAGCATCAATATTAGACTTCACAATCATAAAACAATTACCACAAAAGGAGAATTTGGTCCCAACATTAGGCACGGGTAGAGAAGACAGACAAGTTCCATACAAAGCACAGTTGTAAGAAGTTTCATATTTAGTTCGCAAAGTCACGGGAAGGGAGAAATCATCGCTACCCTCCAACAAGTGGACGAACATCAATGTGTACTTGGACATTTTTGCTCTCAACTCGTGCAAATTTTTGGATCTTCTAGTAGATATGGGTTGGGTGACATTCAAATCATAATTTGGACCAATAGAACTTTCAATTGACTAAACATAAGCATAGGGTTTCGTCAATTTAGAATGAGACATAGTTGCTTTGGATTCAAACTCTTTCAAAAAAGAGCATAAAGAAGAGTTCCTAAGTGTATTTTCTATATCATGTATTGGATTATTTACTACAATAGGGAGTATTAGACCATCAACATTAGGTAATCTATCATTGGTGTAATGGGTGAGTGTGACACATTGAGGTTTCTCCTTCAACCCTTGACATTTTGAACAACCACAAACTACAAGGGTGTCATAAAAGAGTTCTAGCTCACAGCTAATTACCGTTGATGAACAAGGATTGCGACTTGAAGATGGCGTGTTACAATTTGTGAGGTAAAGTGGATGCCCATTTTCATCTATGAACTGCTTGCGATATCTTGCTCCTAATAAGAGCTTACGTCGTTTTGGAACCAAGGGAATATCTTGTGTATTCAAACTCAAACCTGAATAGGGATCCTACAATAAAGAATAAATTGATATAATTTCATATTCACATGGATAAGTAACATAAATTCAAATATATAGTTAAAATATAACTAAAAACTGAACTTACTGGGGATGGAAAGGGAGAACTCGTTGAACTTTGAACATGATGGAATGAGATAGAATCTAAAAAATTGGTCATTTGGTACTACAAATTTTTCTCCCTGTATTTGAGTCAAATAAAAAATCAATATACATTTCTACAATCCTAATTTTTTTCAATAACTATATTCCAATATAACTTTCAATATAGTTTAGAAACCATTATGTTTGAACAAGATGAGTTTAAGAAACATATATATACTATGAAATATTGTAATTGTTGTCATTGAATAATAAAAGAAAACTTGAGATGAATATATAATTTTAGGTGGAAACACAAAAGCCTAGCATTAAATTTTTTCAATGGTGTGTCTATTTAAATATACATGCACTGGTGCACCACAACTATAGACGCACTATGAAAATAATCTCCACAAAAACTCCACCAAGAAAAAATATCTGCTACATTTGGTAGCGGATATTTATACATGCATTAAACATAGTTATTCCAATCGATGTGTGCCTCAAATACAAGCACATTGGTGTGTTACATATAGAGGCGTGCATCGATAAACAAGAATTTTAATCCTCTGCAAAAGATCCCATAGTAGAAAATATCCACTACATTTGGTAGCGGATATTTATACATGCATTCCTACAGTTGTTTGCATTCAGGTGTGTTTATTAAATAAAATTGCACAGGTGTGTGCAATAAGTATATGTGCACCGACCAAAATATTTTGAAGTTTTGAGATAACAGTGTGTATTAAATAGTGATGCACCGATGTGCCATATACATGGGCACACCGAAATGTCGAAAGTTAGTAATTACAAAAAATAATCCCACAAACTATTTTTTCCCTAAATTGAAAAATGGCGACAATTTAAGTTCAAAAAAGCACTTTAAAAGTGTGTTTAAAAGGAAAAAAACTAAACATTAATTCATTCTTTTGCCGAAAATTCTAGGGGAGACCTTTCAAACAAGGACTTATGCAGTAGTTCTTTAGAGCAATTGGATTTCTCTTAAGATCAAAATTTGTCAAGTATGTTGAATGAGACAAAACCCTGCGAAGTAAAAATTTCATGTAAATAATATTGTAGATGTTATTATCTTATTTAGAAATTAAGTAGATTTAGAAAGAAGAGAAACTTCATGCATACCTTCAATGTTGCAACCCTTCTCTTCTTTGTGCTTCTTTTCGGTTGTTGTGGCTGCAAAATTTTAGATTAGTGTTTAAATCCCTCTACTGTTTCGCAAAATTATAATTTCACCTTTTAGTGAGTTTAGAATTGTTTAATTTGTGAAAAAATATACAAATATTAGGGTAAGATGGTTCATTATTTGAATTGAAACTGTAACGATTTGGCCCTAAAAATATATATATTTTTTGAAAAAAACGAATGCATCAAATTCAGTGCGTTTTGGTTTCTAAAACGCATAGCTACACATGTTGTTATGGCACACCACTATCGAAATATTGCACAAAACATTTTTCCAGTTTTTTTTATGATTGTCTGCAATCAGTGTGTTTATACATAATATCACCGATAATGGCAGAACTCCCCTTTTTCATTTCCATAAAATTATAAATGTTTTCTGGTTGTACACAGTGCAATTTTGTTAGTATAACGCACCAGTGTACGGCCGAAAAACATTGATTCAAGGATGAAGTACGCAAATGGTGTTTCTATGTTGTATAAACACATAGGTGCGTGTGTATATATATATACGCATCGATGCTCTTGAATTTATAAAACGCATAGTTTTCAAAGTTATTTTATGTATTTGAAGGTCTGTAATTTGTTTGGATAATGGTCAAGAATGTTTATTTATAAAAATGCATGGTATGAATTCAATTAACAAAAGTTTTAGTCAACATGATCCAGAAGCACGTCCAAGATTACAAAGAAGGAAAGTGGTTCTAATTAATTTTTGTATTGCAATTAATTTATTTGAATTATTTGTAAATTTCAATAAGATGTATTTGTTAATGTGTGAAATGCAGAGCCAAAAAATGAGGAAGCTCGATAGTATTCTTACCAATATAAGTCCAGAAGAGCGTAAAACTTTGATGGAAATATTGCAGAGGGATGAATTAGGTGAATAAAAAAGAACTGAATATGAACTACTTCTTTAAATTTGAGTAGAAATGTAGTTATGATTATTCACTAATTTGTTTCAAATAATCTAAAACACATATGTTAAATGTTATGCATCAGAATTCAATGTCATCATAAGAAGAAGAAGAAAATCATGGAAGATGCAAATGATGATTAATTGGTCCTTAGCTCATCTAGAGTGGTGCTAGAAGTTAATAAAAGGGGCAAAGAATTTTATAATACTATGAGGGATATAGTGGAAAGAACGTACAGATGTACTTTTCACTTACAATACAGAAACCAATAAAATGTTTTGAAAAATCATATCATATGTAAACTACAAGAGGCGTTCCCAGAGAAATGGTCAGTGAAACCTGTTAGACTTGCAATAGTAAAAACATACAACAACAAAAAATAATCATTGAAAAGGCAATATTCCTAAACATGTTTATGTAGAAATTATTTGTTTGTATCACTACTACAAACCGTTGTTCCTTCAATAGTTTTAGTTCTACTACATTTTTTTTATTTTTCATATCAACATAAAAATTGATTAATGCAATCAATTTACATTTCTAGGAAGATTATGAAAATCCCAAAGGGTGAACAAGGTTATATGCAAAATGTGATAGTAGGGGTGTCCAAAAATGTGTACAAGGAGATGGTCAATGAAATAAACATAATTGCATCGCAAGAGGATCCATCTCAACATCAACATGCTTCAAATGTATGAAATCGTTATTTATTGGGATTATGTAAATCACATTGATTAATTCATCATTAAATATTCATTTTCAATTGTTTTGTTAATGCAGAAAAGAAAACAAAATAGAACCCAATCAGCACACAAGATAAGACAGCAGGGAAGAAAGGGGTTGATAGCAAAGTTTGTGAGTATTTGTGATTTCCTTATAAAAACTAAGATTTCATAGTGGTTGTGATTTGTATATTTGATTTTTTTTATGTCTTCAAATAGGTGTTAACATACAATGAAGAATCATCAGACGAATTTATTGACATTGGGTTAAGCAAGGGTTGTGAGTATATGTTGGTGTATCAAAAATTAATTGTGGATTTTGTAAGTATCTATATTTTTTTACTTCTATCATTTTATAATTAAAAAATAATTTATATTAAATCTATGATTAATTAATGTGACGGGGCATAAAACTTGCAGGAAACAAAGTATGGAGTGGTGCCAACCGAAGACTTGTTGATTGAAGGTGTGAGACATGGTTTTGAAAGAATGTGTATCATTCATGACTCACTTATTACTATGTAGGTACGTCACTCTTCAATCTACATTCATGCATACTATCTATTTTATTTCTCACTATTCTTGGCAATGTAGATATACTTAGTACACTTTATTTTTATGTTTGCAGATGGAAGTTGAACTAAAAGAGGACAACAATCGATCCAATCAACAAAACATTAAGCAAAATAACCCAAATGATACAAGTGGCTCGAGCACCAATAGTAGTTCTAGCGAAGAATGATGATCCATATTTAATTTTGATGTTAATGCAAGTTGTTGTAACTTGCTATATATTTTGAAATAAATATCTGAGAAAATCAGAAATTTTGTATAATAATGTACTAGACATACTATCCAAATTGAAAAACAACGGGTTACCAATAAGTGTAACAATTACGTGCACGTTGACATTTTGATTATCGTTATCTCTATGTTGTGCTATTTTGAATGACAAAAGTAGTGTTATTGATATCTAATAAAATAAACATTTTTATTCAATTGCATTCTTCAATGTTATTGTCAAATGTTACATGTGAAACAGTACATTGTTAATTAAATGTATGGATGATTAAATATTAAAATTGATGTTTGCATCTACGATATTTCAATTTCAAATAAATGGTGTAGTTAATATAT
>LPNX010059288.1:126109-146109 GCA_001517045.1 Pseudotsuga menziesii
AACACTAATAAAACTCACAAATGCAATCATTGTAATTGATATATTTGGATGAAATTTCAGTAACCACTCTTCGAAAAAATTTGGTGCGATTGTTAACAAAAGATGCGCATGTGCATATACCATAGTTAGGAGCATCGTTGTGTCTACCATAGTTAGGAGCACCATTGTGCATACCATTATTAGGAGAACAGGGCATCTACCATAATTACGAGCCTTGGTGCAGTTATGTTAATTAAATACACAATTGAATTTTAAACTAAATATTTTTACTTGCCAAATGGTGTCATCGGTGCATTTAAATTTGTTTTAAGCATCGATGTGTATAATTGGTTTATATGCACCAGTGTGTATGATTGGTTTATACGCACTGGTGCATATCATTGGTTAATACACATCATTGCACTCATATCAAATGACCGCGTGGCAAAAGACACAAAAAAAATATATGGTACGCACGATGTGACTAATCGCATCGATGTGTTTATCGTGTTTAAAAGAACCGGTGTGTGTAATCGATATGCGAGCACCGATACATCGTTGAAATTATGAAAATTTTGGTGCTCTTTATATTTGAATGCACAAGTACAGATACAGTATAGTGTACAACACTAGTGCATTTTGTTAGAAAGCGTGTCGGTATGTTTAGTTTCATAGCATTGCACTGATAAAAAAGCATCTGCTAAAACATCCAACCACCGATTTTTTCCTATTATAACTTTTATCCATTGCGACCTCCACTAAAACATCCACTACCATTGGCGGAGGTTGTAGTGAAGAATTTTTTTTTCAATGTTGTAACACTAAAAGACTCCTATATGACCTTCACTACAAGGGCTTTTCCTTTTAGTGGGAGGAGCTTTGATTATTATTTCAAGAAGGTTTTAACACTTTAGAAGGAGATGTGAACAAAGGGAAATGCACAATTTACGAATAGAATGTTTCTACTGATTTAATGAATCAAATTTCTCACATTCTGGGTTTTTTCAAAATCATGAACTAGACATCGTTCAAATATCTTGGCATCCCAATTTCTAAAAAAAAATCAAAAATTCAAAAATGGATCCCATTCTTCAAAAAAATAAAAAATAAAATAAAACACAAAGTTGGGGTTTGAGTTGGCTCAATCCTACTAGGAAAGTCACCTTAATAGGGTATGTTCTTCTATCCTTACCCCTTTATCAATGTTCATCTCTTCTTGCACCAATTGGAGTTATGAAAAATATATACATCTTTTCAAGAAATTTCCTCTAGCAAGGGGGCAAGGCCAACAATCTGAAATTTCACCTGGTAAAGTGGGAATTAGTCAAAGCTGCAAAAGGACATGGCGATCTTAGCATTCGGGATCCTATCTTAATGATTTGTGCAATGGGTGAAAAAGTGATTTGGACTCTTGTCTCGGGGAAAAATTCCTTGTGGAAATATATTCTCACGAAAAAATGCCTTTCTCAATCAAGAATTCATTGTTTAGACATTTCTCTTGGGATCAAGAATGGTATAATATTTGGAATTTATGTAAGGTATCTGGAAAATTCATTCTGGAAGGTCTATATTGGATCTTGGGAAGTGGGAAAAGAATTGAATTATGGGAATATTTTATCCTAGGTGCTTCTCCTCTCATCCGCAAGGATGACTTATAGGCCTCTGTGAGTGGGACTCCTCAAGAAATTGGGCAAAATAAAAAACTCTAAATGTATAGGTTCACCTTCAATTTTATTTACATAAGTATTTTCTAAATCTTCATGGAACCACTCCGATAAGCTTAGATATTAAAGACTCAAGAGGTTGGGTAAAAAGGTCTCTTATTTGGTAAAAGAGGGTTATGATGCTCTCTTTAAGAAACAGTAGCACCAATCATTTTCTAGGATGTGGGCTAAAATTTGGCAGCCTGATGGGTTGCCTAAAATAGTAATTTCTATTGGATCATGGTCCAAGACAAAATTCTTACCGCTGAAAATTTTAAAATTAGAAATATCATAGGTCCCTCTCGATGTATTTTGTGCAAATATTTTGAAGAATCAACTGCTCGTCTTTTCTTCCACTGTAAGTATGTTAAGCAATTTTGGTAATATTTGGTGCAAGATTTTGTATTTTTATTTTGAAATGCTGAGCAATTGGAATGACTATTTTCTTAGCTGGAAAGGTCATTTTCCCGGTACTCTTCATGGAAAACCTATATTCACTAGAATTTGGTCAGCTCTTCCTAAATATGTTTGCTGGAAAGTCTGGGCGGTGAGAAATTATGGAATTTTTAAAGAAAATTCAATATTAGTAATTGACAGTAAAGTAGCTTCTAGGTCTCTTTTGTGTAAATCTCTTCAATATTGTGTTAATGTCAAAACTATTTCAGAATAATGGACTGCTAAGGATGAAGCTTGGATAAGAATTTTTTTTAAATAAAACAACCCTCCTTTGAATTCTAGAATTATGTACCAACTCCATATTGGCATATAGCACTGAATCAAGCATAATTTCAGAAATGGTAGCAAAGTAGGAATTCTCATAACCTCATTTTTTTATGGTTCCTCAAAGGGTGATCCCAGAGCAGCAGGTGTGGGAGGGGTCTTTTTTACCCTGGAGGAAATTTGGTTAAGTCATATGCATGAGGTGTAGGGACATGCACTAATAATCAAGAGAAAATATTCACTTTGTATTTCGGTTTAAAATTAACCTTCAATGAAGAATTTCGCTCCTTAGTTGATATTTGGGACTCCCTCCTCATAATTTCTCAAACTAGAAATGATCATATATTGGAGGATATCATTGTCAAGTGTCTTCATAATCGCATTTTGGGCCTTGCTTCCTGCTTTCTATTGATCATCGTGGATTGCCTTGCAAATCAATCTTCTCTCCTATGTTGGGGAGATTTAATTGAAAATAATGGAGAAATACAACATTGTCATATTCCTCAAGGTTGTATTGTTTTATATTCTTTATTGGAGACTTTTTTTTAAATAAAACCAGTATTTTTTGTGTTAAAATTTTGATTGGCCAAAGCCATCAACCAATTTACAAGTCTATCTATGATCACATTTCCTTCATTCCAAAACTACTCTGTTTTTGGAGAAGAACTAATAGCAGCTCCTTTATTATGGAATTTGATTCTTTAAGCTAGGTCCATCATTCTGATTTAGCATTCATGTGGGAAGTTGGCAGCCCCAATTAGCTTTAGAATCCGCCTTCTTGGTCAATTCTCAAAGAATATGGAAAAAGGAAACAAAGTCAAATTCAATCAAAATGAATTGAATCCTTTTCATAGTCCCATTCAAGGAAAATTTGCTGAATTTTTTATCAGTATTTAGAAATTTAATTAATACTTATGAATCGCCAAATATTTGCAAATCTTTATGTCCACCCTCCTTCACTAGCAGATAGGCTTTTAAAAGAGAGAGTATTTATGCTTGATTATTCGTGCTTTGTCATATGCCCCAACTGAAACTAGTTTCTGACATTCCTCCAAGATAGTACAACATACCCCCTGCTCTGGTTATCCCCAGATTTTTTTTGGATGCTCCATCGAAAAAAACTGATGCTTTATTTTGTCTTTGCCACCATTCTAAAAATTCATTTTCCTGTAGTCTCATTTGCCATTTTGATTTTATAAAGGGCTTGCCAAAATTATTTTGTGGTTGTTCCTGCTGAGATGAACCAATCCATTAGTATTCAACTAATGAGGGTTCAATTTTAATTTGATTTCCCAATGCTTCCAGTAGCATAGACTTTGCTTTTGCTGCTACAATTTCTGGCTTCGAAAATTTGTCATTAAAAACTATATCATTTCGAGCAAGCCATATTTTCCACCATATGAATTTTGGGATATCTTTGCAAATATTACTCCATCCAGGACTAATTGAACTGATTCTTGGATATCTAGACTTCCAATTTAAAAAAAAATTATCAGTTTCAATGTTCACAGGGGCATACACCAACAATCCTTTAAGAATAAACACCCATGTCTGCTGAGTGAATACACAGTCAAAAAGCAAATTATCTGAAGTCTTTGCAGCAAGATGACATAAAAAACATCTAAATGGGCCAGAGAAACCTCCCTTTTCCAAATTTTCACCAGTCAACACCTTCATGTGCATTACCAACCATGTGAAAAATTTGACCTTTAGCACACGTGGAGAGCTCCAAACTGATTTCCAAAGTTTTGTTGGGTGTGTTGAAGGCTGATTTTGAGTTGGGTGCAATTCATTTTGGAGAGCAGAATATCCTTGCGTTGTTGTATATTTTCCAGAATTGCCCCATCCCCAATGGTCCTTAATTGAATGATGAAATGGGGATTTTCCAATCAACTCTCTCAGCAGCAAATCTATTTGAGAGTTAATCCATTCCAACAGTTCAAATTGCCAATCTACAAAGTTTCCTTTCTTGTCCCATTTTGAAATATCGGCTAAACGTAATAACCCTTTATTAACAAGCCAAATCTTGATCTCTATGAGAGAGGCGTTAGTTGATAATGGAGCATTTCCTTGTATAATGTCTTCCCACAAAATATTTTTTCTTCCATTTCCAAGAATATGATATAATTTCTTTTGGAAGAATTATAGTCCTCTTAGGCATAAATTCCCATTTAAATATCCTTTGGGAGTGTTTACAGCCTGAAGGTTTCTCAAAGTTCCTCCCAAGAGGTATTTTTTCCATAGTACTTGACTAACCGGATGTTTATGTTCTAAGAAAAGTTGCCACAATTTTTTTCCTCCCATATCAATATTTGTTAAACCCGAATCTCTGATTTGCAGGCCACCTTCTAACACAGGTATTTTGACAATGTCCCATTCAACTAGATGCATTCTATTCTAGTTTCCTTTGCCACCACTCCATAGTAAATCTCGAATAAGTTTGGATAGCTTATCCATGATTTCTTTTAGTGCTACGAGGAGTGAAGATTGGTATATTGGAAGAGCTGCCAGAATTGACTTGATCATTATAAGCTTCCCTGCCTTCGTGAGCCATTTTCCACCCCAAGAAGTATTTTTTGCTTGTATCTTACTAATTACTTCCACCCAAAGAGAAGGTTTATTTTGTCTTAAGGTTAACCAAAGGCTCAGATATTTGATTTTTTTCCAAATTTCATATCCATAAAATTCTAAAAGATTTGCAATATTATATATA
This sequence comes from Pseudotsuga menziesii, assembly GCA_001517045.1. Classification (NCBI taxonomy): domain Eukaryota; kingdom Viridiplantae; phylum Streptophyta; class Pinopsida; order Pinales; family Pinaceae; genus Pseudotsuga; species Pseudotsuga menziesii. The sequence continues at coordinate 131,225 of LPNX010059288.1, forward strand.
GTTGAATGGTGAGTGTTCCAGCCATTCACTACACTCTTTATATTGTTAATCATAGCACCTGAAATTAGACAGAATTTTTTCCTAATTCCTTTAAAATCTCTTGCAATCCTAAGGGAGGCCCCTCCCAAAAAGAGAGAATCATCCACAAATAGAGCATGGTTGATGGACTCTACCCCTCTTGCAGACTTAATGCCCACAATACTCCCTGCTTCTTTTTCTGAGGATAATTTTCTACTCAAAGATTCAGCCATTAGAATATACAGGAACGGTGAGAGCAGGAAGCCCTGACGAAGACCCCTAGTTGCTTGAAAAAAATTTATCGATCTTCCATTTATTAAAGGAGCTATCCAAGGTTTATATGTACAATCTTGAATCAAATTTACAAAGTTTGAGCTAAACCCAAATGAGCGAAGAAATTTATAAAGGAAGGAGAGCCTTATCCTATCAGAAGCATTTTCCATATCAAGTTTGATTAGCATGCCTTTCCCTTGTCTTTGAAAGCCAGATTCCATGGCTTCCTGAACTTGGATCACATTATCCAATATGTGTCTCCCTTTGAAAAACTCATCTTGAAGAGGGGAGATCAGATTTCCTAGAAAAGGCTTGATCCAATTAGCTAAAAGTTTAGAAATTATTTTATAAGAAGCATTGCATAGAGATATTGGCCGAAATATTTCAAAAGTTGTCGGACTAAATTCTTTAGGGATTAATGCTAGGAAAGTGGAATTAGTGCATCCACATATTTTAGCTTTTAATTGAAAAGTTTTGATCATCCTTAAGAGATCTTTCTTGATTATTGTCCAACACACCCTATAAAATTGAAAAACGAATCCATCTGGTCCTAGGGCTTTATCCGACTCCATTAACAAAAATAACATCAATAATATCCTCTTCCATAAATGGCTCCATGAGTTCTCCATTTGTCTTCTTACTGACCAAAGAAGGAATGTTGGATAAGAATTCTAAATTTAAATCATTCTCGTTTAATCCAGTTTCATTAAACAAGCCTTGGAAGTGTGATTCAGCCACCTGCATTATTTGAGCCTGGCCTTTAAAAACTTGTCCATCTAAGAAGGAAATTCCTGAGATGTGGTTGTGAGAGAGTATTTATATATACTTCCTGTGAAATAAGGGAGTATTTTTTTCTCCTTCTTGTAACCAGGTGTTGCGATATTTCAATCTCCAATATTCTTCTTCCTTTCTCAATGCACAGAAGGTGTTAAACTAAGCTTGTTGTTCTTTTTCCAATTTTGTTGAGGTTATTCTTGTTTCATCCATTTCCAATTGGATTTCCTCTAAAACTTTTAACGCCTCTATTATTTAACTGGATGGAGATTTCACATTTAATTTAGCCCATTCCTTAAGGGCAAGTTTAGTATATTTTAATTTTTGTTCCCAAACAAAATTTGGTGATCCATTAACAGACTGAGACCAAGCTTGTGAGATGATGTTAATAAACCATCACAATCTACCCAGACTGGGATAAACCTAAAAGGAATTGGCCCATGATCTTCTTCCTCTTCGAACTGTAATAGAATAGGTTTATGGTCTGAGGTTAATTTCGGAAGAATACTGCAAGAAATCATTTTTGTCCCAAAAAGGAGATCTGAACCAAGAAGCGGTCCGACCTTGCTGATATATTTGCTGCTCCTACTCGGTTATTAGTCCATGTGCATTTGCCTTTCTTTTAATTAAATTCAGTCAAATCCCATAATTGAATAAAATTCTCAATTTTTTTTAACATAGGGTCCCTTCCACAGACACCTCCATTTTTATCTTTTGGATCTAGCGTGATATTGAGGTCGCAAGCCACAATCATGTTTGGTGGTAAATTTGCATCCACATACTCTGCAAGAGTCTTCATACAATATTTTTTCTCTTGAAAATTGATAGGAATGTACAGAATAAAAATGGTCAAATATGTCCAACTTTCTAGATGTTGAATTTCAGTAAATATCCAATATTTAGTTTTGAAGGAATTTTGCAAAGAAAAACTATTCTCTACCCACATTGTTGCAAGTCCACCAGATGATCCCCTTGCACTCACTATGATCCATGATTTCTTCTTCCACTTCAATTCATTTACTAATAGGAGATTTTCCTCAGCAACCTTTGTCTCTTGGAGCAAAAGGACATTGGGTGAAGCCATTTTTATGAGATCTTTTACAGCTTTAGATTTTGAAGTATGTCCCAACCCCCTACAATTCCAAGAGACAATGTGCATTACTTAATTATGACAGAAGTTTGCGGGAATCCCCTTACAAGTCTATCTCGAGTATTCATTCCAATAGAGATCTCTATTGTGGTTTTATTGCCCTGCATCTTCAAGCATTCAGCTTCTTCCTCTCGAACCTTCTTGAGATATTTTTTCCCTTTTTTAGAATACATCTCTAGATATTCTTCCTCATATGATTCATATTTATCCATGGGTTGCTTTTTTCCATATATACGTATGAAGCGGAGGAGCGACCAGCAGGTGAACCAAGATCCTAAGCAACTGAATTTTTTTCCCTTATTAGTCCTTGAAATTGTTGGACTTCCCCCTCTTCAAGCATTGGAACCTATTCTTTAGGATTGCTCAACATTTCAAATTTGTTTTGAGTTATGTTTTCCTTCATGGCTATCTCATTTTTATTCTAATTTTGTCCGGTGGGATTGTTTCCCAACCCCATTTCTCCTCTTTTTCCTTTTGATCTATATACCTGATTTTCTGTACTAGTTTTTTGGGCTTTAATCCATTGTTCTCCCTTCTATTTGTCAGATTCCTCTTCTACTTTCGTCTTACACGTTCTATAAAAATGACCATATCCATGACAATGCCTACATTTGAATGACAATCACTCATAATAGAGCTCCTGCAAATGTGACCAGTCTGCTACTGTCAACTTAATTGCTTCAGGAATTCATATCTCCAGGTTGACCTCTACACATATTCTAGCACAAGAATATTGGTCTCTTCTTTCAGCCATGTCTATGTACTTCCCCAATTTGTTTCCTATGGATTCTAAAAATCTGGGTTCCAGCAATGAAGAGGAAGATGTGGAAGTCTCACCCAAACAGGAACTGTTGAGGGAACATCTTGACAAGGATCAAAATCTGGTGTCCACTTATTCAGATACATCCCTTCAGGGCCCATGAAGTATGGACCATTTTGGAAAATTAAATCTCTATCTTTTGAGTTTTCAAACAGGAATACATAGTATCCCTTGTGTACCAAATGAATTCGTATGCTTTCCGATATAAGGGGTTTCCAATTCCTCTAAACCCATCCATCAATTCCCTTAGGTGATGGCCAAAGACCTGTAAACTAGCCAATAATTCCCTGATATGCAATATTCATGGTTGTCCGGCAAGGATGTTCTAAAGGTAAATCCACTGAAGGTATATTATCTAATTTCTTGACAAACTTCTGTTGATTTGGGCTAAGTTTCCTCTTGATGCTTGCTGCACCAATCTCCAAAAAGCATCAAGCTCAGAGGGAAAGGAAGGATCCTCTCCTGTTGCCATGACTCTCAAATTTCTCCCTCAATATCACAATCTTGAAAAACTCACACTTTGTCTTGTTGAATCACTGCACGAGACTCTGCAACTCCTTTTCAAAATCCAGATCAGCCTGCAAAAAATCAAGATCTCCTTTCTATAAGACCAATCCTTATCAAAACACCTGCATAAGCTCACACTCTCCTCAATAATTCAAAATCCTACAAAAAACCCGCTCTACGGCTCCTTTTCATAAACCAGTTCAGTCTACAAAAAATTAGATCTCTATGCCGAATATCTGACCTTCTCCAGACGTTTGCAGAAACTCGCACTCTCCTCAAATTCGAAAACCTGTAAAAATCAAGAAATCGTACGCTACGGTTCTTGGAGCTCAATCGAAAACTTCACAACCTTTATTTTTTATTGGAGACTTGATGGATTTATTTTTAATAATGATTGGAATAAAATATGGAGGATTGTGTTCTCTTGTATAGCTTTGTTTTCAAGCATTTTAAGGGAGGCTTTAATTTCAATTTTGGGAGTTGGATTAGCCTGAAATTTTCAGCCTTTATCTCTGTTGGTGAACGGGGATTTCATTATTGGTGGTATATATGATGCTCTCTCCAAAAATGTAGATGGTAAAGGGAGAGTGAATTTCAGTTCTTGATTTCATTGGATCCTTACAGTGATGATGAAGGCAGGGATTCTAGTGATAAGCATGAGGATGATGGATATTCAAGAAACTTCTTCGATGTCTTACTGGAGAACAATGGAAACTTAGAAGATTTAAATATGACGTAGACACTTTCTATATTGATCCAGATGTAGACAATTCCAACATTTATCGTCGACCAAAATCAACAACTTTTGCTTTCTGTTAGCTATATTTTTTGTCGAGGTCGATGGAATCTCAGAAGAATTTAAAAATTACGCAGATCCTTTCTATATTGAATTTGATGCAGATAGTTCCAATAATTATCTTCAGCCAAAATGAACAACTTTTACTTACTGTTAGCCGGACTTTTTGTTAGAATTTATAGCATGTTAGGTTGCTCTATTTTTGGACAAGTAATTTTATCTTTTCGAAGAATGTATATATTTTGAACAACCTATGAAGTTCTTTTGTAATTTTCTGTAAAGTTTTACTTAGACTCTTAATAAATACAACATTAATAGTTTTATTTTTAATTCACAACAGGATTTGAACCCGAAATCCGACGGTAGAATCCAACGTCATCCGACGTTTCATACGGATGTGTCAGACAACAATCATTGAAAAGTACAACAATCAGGAATTTTTTTAGCGCCGTCGAATTTTCGACGTGTTTGGAGTTGGTTTTGTGACATCTAGGGTGTCGAAGATCCGACACTGCAGAGTCATTCTTTTGACGTCGTTATGTCGGATATTCGACACTTACCCCGTAGGTTTTTCGACGCATAAGTGTCGGATGTCCGACGTTAATTCGCAGGTTTTTTTGAAAGAAAATAATGTCAAATTTGAAATTCTTGGTCCCATATTTCCAATGGTAACTATGTTCAGGGCGTCGAATATTAGAAGACTGGGCCACTATAAATTTAAATTTTTTTAAACATTCAGACATGTTTGTTGTAGAAGCGACGAACGATTTGCAAAAATTATTTATTCCTCGATGGACATTTTCAGGAATTGTTTTGTTCTTCAATGGGCGGATGTGGGATTTTTTTTTAATTCTTAGACAAACCTCCATTTGAGAAAATTGTGATGTATGGAACTTTATTTTTTAAGACAATCGGTTGTATTCATTCACGAAGTTTGTGACAAAATGTCAAATAGAAATATTTTGGATCAAAACGAAAACAACTGACAATTGCTTGCTAGACTATGGGATGCAGCGAAACAAAGGGGTGATGGAAAATGTTATTGTCCATGTACTCAATGCAAGGGATTTAAGAGGAGAATAATATTGATCTCAACATCCACAAAACATTGCAGGGAACATGGACACGCTAAGGGGGGGAATGAATATCGTGCATTTGTAGGTTTAGCATTATAAAGTTTTTTATATTCTTTGTTTTGGTAATTGTATGTATTATTTTAATATTTCATATATTAATGCATGTCTATTGATGTTTCCATGTATTTATATTAAAGGAAAGACACCCTAGAACATATAGTCCAGAGGAAATGCTTTCAAAACAAGTTCAGGATCATGATCATAGAGCGTCTATGTTTAATGGAGAACAAGTGAATGATCATATTGAACAAGATGATCATACTGATAATGTAGTTGATGATGATGGTACAAATACATTGATCCATGATTCATTTAATGTTAGAATGAATGATGACGATGACAATGATAATGAAAATGATGATGACTTTGATGATGCTCACGATATACCTCTTCTTGATAAGGCATATGAACCCCTTTATGAAGGCTCCAAAATAAATCTTCTCTCTGTTGTATTGTTGATAATGAACTTGAAGGTTTTGAATGGTCTTTCAAACATTTTAATCACATGGATGCTAAGGTATGTAAAATAATCCATCACATATATAGGAATGTGATAAAGTTTATCTGTATTCCTCTAATAATTGTATTGTTAACTCATTATTGATCATCATACGGATGAAGCATGTTTTGTTTTTTTTTTGTAAATAAAAGCATTATATTACATCATATGGAAGCCATTACAGAGCAAAGATACAAAGCCAGTCTAACAGTCCTCTAGCAGGGAGAATCCCCACTCAGATTTGGACATGTGCCATAGAGGCCAAAAAACTAGAAACAAAACAAGATTTTGACAAGTAATGGGCACGCAGGCCTGTTCCTTCCAAAAAATAGATGAAAAACCCTGAGCCAGGACAGACAGACGCAAAAACCTGGGCTGCAGGAGAAGACCTATTACAGACCAAATAGACATTGGAAAAGACTTGGAAGGCCAAATTATTGAGCTTCGAAATAGATAGTATATCCAGACAATCACTCCTTCTTCTGAAAGGCCGAGGGAAAACATGACATGAATGGATGAGCCAGAGCCGGAGTCGCACCCGAGGGTTCCTGAATCGATGGAGAGGGATATAAGATCCTCCACTGCTTCTTACCACACTGGCCGCAACTGTCCCTCGGGGGATCCACCTCGTCATTACCTTTTCCCTCAACATAGAAGGAGACACCCAGTCTAGAAGCAATAACATCAACCTTCTGGTAGATGAGGTGACATTCTCCATTATGATGTTTCCACTCCCTCACCGGTTCCTCATCACCTACCATATTTTCTTCCCACTCTATGTAAGAATGGCCAACCAGCTTCATATTCACCTAGTACTGCATGAGGAGGCAGTCATAAGCCATAGCACGCCCCGCAGTGGAACTGGGATCCAAGACCCAGTCCGCCACTTCCTGATGGAGATCTTCCCTGGGCATTTTTTTCACAGTATTCCATAGATCCTCGACCTTACCCTCCACTTCCCGACGGATGTTCAAGGGAATATTGTCTTTGAAAAATTTGGCCACCTCTTGGGCCTAAAGTTGCACTCTCGTAGACCTGCAGGAAGGTCTTGCAGCACCTTGCTTGGACGAGGAATCACCACGGGCCTTGCCCCTAACCAACTGACTATGCGGGGCCATTTCCAGTAGGATGGAATTATGAGCAAGGGCACGGGGACAAGGGAAAACAAAGAGCCGCACCCAGACTAGACCAGAGGGCCACGAAAGAAACCAGAGGATCCGAAAGGCAAGGAAAAATATTGAACGATGAAAACGGATTGACCAGCAGGAAGAGAAATAAGAAGGAAGAGAAAAAATAATTACCCCATCTAGATCGTTCCAGGCCGACATCATTGATCTAGAGCAGACCACCTCCCTCGTACCTTTCACCATGGAGGAAGCTCTAACTAAAAGGATAGCCCTGTCAATATGGCCGTCCCTCCTCACCCTGTCCATCTTTTCATCTGAGCTTCCAACAAGAAAAATAATGGCCAAGGACAACCACCTCTGCCATTGATCAATTACCTCATTAAAACACTCCGGCATCGTGGTGTTGGCCTGTCATGGCATGCTCATGCCGTCTGTCACCTATATCCACCACATCGTTTAAGCATGTCAACTGTGTACCACCCATGAGATCCTGCATCGCCAACTTTCTGCAATTATGATATGACAGCTCCCCCTCGACCCCCACGTTCGCAAGAAGGACTGCCACTTTGTTGGCGTCGCATCTTATGTGACAAAACGAGACCACGGGGTGGGCATGGATCAGTCCACGCAGCTCATTCAAGTGACTGGCTAACCTCCAGCTTGTGGACACTTGGTCGCTGACTTGACCATTTGCTAACCGTCGTGCCATCTGAACCATGATACTTGATTCACCCTCAATTATCGCCAGGAAGTTGTTGTTGCGCACTGGACAATGCAAACCTTGGAGCATCCCTTCGATTTCAGCAAAGTTGTTGGTGTCTCGGCCTATGGATCCCAAAAAAACAAAAATAAACCTGCCTTATGAGTCTCTGCATAGGTCGTCGAATCCAGCAGCACCAAATTTCCCCCTGGAGGCCCCATCGAAGTTAAGTTTGAAGACCATGGGGGGGAAGAGACCAAGACTTGGGATGGATGGCTGAAGGATCCTGTCACGCTTGCGAAGCCCATCCAACTAGGGTTTGTCCATACCCCAAAATTTTCCTACATGAATCTCGTTTACGGGTATGAGCTTATCTTCATTGTGCCATTGCATGCTTTTGATGGAGGACAGAAGGTTTTCCTGCACCATTTTCCAGACCTTATCGAGGATGGAGCATTTGTCCGGGAAGATTCAGCCATTCCTTTCCTTCCAAATGCACCACATGATCATACCAGGTAAGGAATTCTAAATGGTCCTGATAATTCTATTTTTGAATGTATTTTGGTTCCATTCCACCAAAGTTCTCGCCAGCTGGGCTCTTTTCCTGTCACTTTTTCGGAAGCCCATCGCCCCTTTATCCCAAATGGCTGTAGCAAAAGGGCAGCTATCCAGGAGATGGTTTGTGGTTTCCTCCACCTGAGAGCATAAGAAGCATTGAGAAGGTCCCTGGATACCATGCTTCATGAGGTTTTCACTGGTGAGAATGTGACCTTTAACAATTAGCCAGGCAAAGGTGGTGACCTTGGGCCATAGGTTTAGAGTCCATGTCTTCTTCCATGTTTCTCCATTTTCGGCGTGACTCTCAATTCAAATGTTGTACACCTCCTTAATGTTAAAAATTCCTTTTTCCAAATATACCCATCTTAGCACGTCTCGTCCCTCCGTGGGTTTGATGCTCCACCTATGCATTTCCTCTTGGAAAGTCTCCCAGTCTTCCTCCTCGATTTGGTCAGGTTTGTTAGAGAAAATCCAACACCGTTGCTCATTAAACATTTTTTCTTTCCAGAAGTGATGAATAAGATAGCGACCATCTACCCTAGCCCATTCCTGAATTGGAGCCCACCGTGGGTTGTCACTTAGCCATGGGAGGTTATTCCATGAGTCCTCCCAGAACCATGCATTCCTCCCATCACATATTTCCCAAAAGCTATGATTTTCAACCAAAAGTCTTCCACCTTTGGCCTTCGTCCATATAGGGGATCCCTGATGGTCTTTATTGAAACAAATTAGCTAAGATGGGGGCATGTCATGGTCGTATTTAGAGCACCACAGTCGAGCCTAAGGTTCAGTAGTATGGGAGACCCATCTCCACCAAACTTTCGCCCCCTGGACTTCGGCCATGATTTTCAGATCTCTCAAACCGAACCCCCCCTTCAACTTTGGTTGGCATATGTTGTCCCAGCTTACCAGGATGAATTTGGCTTGATCCTCTCTACCTCCCCACAGGAAAGTGCGTTGGATGCGCCGAATCTTGCAGAGAATGGACTTCAGAGCCGAGAGGATAGAAAACAGGTATATAGGCATCACTTGTAAGATAGATTTAATCAAGACCAACCTACTAGGTAAGTTTAGAGGTCTAAGCGTCCAGTTAGTGAGTTTCTGTTTCATTCTGTCAAGGAGTTCCAGCCAGGACGTACTCTTCAATTTGCACAAGCTCAGAGGGACGCCTAAGTGTTTTGAAGGAAAAGAACCTTTCGAGAAACCCAGGATACAGAGAATGTTCCTTTGAGAGGCCGGAGTGGTGTTGAGGAAAAATACTTGGGATTTGGTCTGATTAACAGCGAGACCAAAGGCTTTGGCAAAGAGATTCAGAAAATATTTGAAGCTTGTTACTTCTTGGACTGAAGGGTGCCCCATGAGCATAGTATCATCTACGAACTGTTGATGGGTCTGAGCATCCATGGAATCCATGAGACGAATGCCTCGAAGCTCGCCACGATCCACCTTGGACTATAGGAGATGGCTCAGACCTTCGGCCATTAAGATAAAGAGGAAAGGGGAGAGGGTATCCCCCTGCCTGAGGCCCCTGGCTGACTGAAAGGGACAAGTCGGGGTTCTGTTCAGGAGAATGCTGAAGAAAGGGGTGGATATGAGCCCCATGACCAATTCCACCTAGTCCTGGCAAAACCCATAGGCTACCAGCATTTTGCGGATGTATTTCCAACTTAGTTTATCATAGGCCTTAGAAATATCCAATTTGATCAGCATACCTAGATGTCTCGAGCTTTGCAAGGAATGCAGGACTTCCTGAACTAGGATAACCCCATCCAGGATTTGGTGCCCTTCAACAAAACCAGATTGCTCCGGGAATATCAGAGAGGGGAGAAGAGTTTTCAGATGATTGGCAATGACTTTGGAGATGATCTTGTAGAACACATTACATAGAGCTATAGGCCTAAACTTGTCTGGCTGATCTGCCCTTGTTTCCTTAGGAATGAGAGAAAGGAACGTTGCATTAAAAACTTTTAGCACCCCCTTTTTTTTCCTCGATTCCTCCATGATTTCCACAACCTCTTCCTTAACCATATCCCAAAAATAGTGGAAGAATTTGGAGGTAAACCCGTCCGAACCAAGGGCTTTTCTCAGGGCCATCTAATTGACTGCCTCTTCAAGTTCTTGCAGAGTTATCAGTTTTATGAGCATCTCATTATCTTCCCTAGTGACCGAGGGAGGGATTAGGCACTTGATTTGACCAATGTCTCTCTCCCTATCATGAAGGTCTTCATTGAGGATCTCCTCGAAATAGTGGTTGATTTCCTCTTCGATCTCTTGGCGTGTTTCTATTCGGCCCCCCTCCATCTTTTTAAGTTTCAGAATCCTCGAGGAGTGTCTATTCTAAATGACCGAATTATGGAATAACTTGGTGTTTTTTCCCCATCCTGCAACCATTTGACCTTAGATTTTTGTTTCTAGTATATGCCTTCCTGTCTCTCCCTTGCCTCCAGCTACCCCCATAAGTCCTTTTCTTTCTTCTGCATGTCCTCATCCCATCCATATGTCATTCCTCTCTGACTGAGTTGATCAAGTTCAGAGATCAATCTTTTCTTGTCCTCAAAAATGTTGCCAAACTCCTCCTTGTTCCAGGTACGGATTCTGGATTTTAGAAATTTGAGTTTCTATTGGAAGCAGTACATGGTTGTTCCTGAGGGGGTGACCAACTCCTGCCACCACTACTGCACAAGATCTTTGAAGTCTTTATGCTCCATCCAGAATTGTTTAAATCAAAAAGGTTTCCTCAAAGTGCAGTAAGACCAATCCCAGCGAAGGCAGATGGGCCAGTGGTTAGAGCCTGCTGCTGGGAGCACCTTAGTCATGATTTCTCCCATGTCATGGAGAATGGGCTCCGAGACCAAAAACCTATCTAAGCGAGATGCAACCAGGTGTTCGCCGCCCCTTCTTATTATTCCATGTATACCAACCATTACTAGTTTCCATATCCACGAACGAGCTTCAAGCTTGGAAGGCCCCAAAAACCTCTTGAAATCTGTCCAAAGTTCTTCATCCTCCATTTTTTTCCCCAAGGTTGGCGACGAGGTTAAATTCCCCTCCCATCACCCATTGGGATCCCTTCACTTGGCTGTTGGACCAATCTAAGAAGTCAATGAAGGCTTGCTTTTCAGGGAATCTTCTAGGGCCATAAAAGTTCACCAAAGTACCCTTCACCCCTGACACAAGGTGGTGGAAATCTGCCAAGAGGGAAAACTTATTAGCTCTCTAGTTTGAGAGCTCAACCACCTGGGGGATCCAGAGGATTGCTATACCCACCGATTTCCCAACAGCATCTAGGGCCATCACCTGGATGCCTTCCCAGATCTTACTGCTGATTTTATCCAAGCCTTCAAAACTGCATTTTGTTTCCTGGAGAAAGAGAATATCAGGGTTTTCCTGCTTAATTTTCAGGTTGAGATTCCTCCACTTCCTAGGGTTGCCACAACCCCTTATATTCCAGGAGATTAACTTCATTGGGAAACTTTGGAAACTTCAAAAAAGGCCACCCTGATCGTAGGGTATTGGCCTGATTCTATGAGTTTAACACCTATTTCTGCAATGCACTAATTGTTTGATTTCCTTCCTTTACGTTGCTCCTCCTCTGGAGGTTTCCGCTTATTCCCTGTTAGGGGATCTGGGTCAATCCCTAGGTTCAGATGAGCCCCAGCCTTGATAATAGCCTCGTGGAGGAGCTCGATTTTCCATCTGGGCACATAACCCTTTCCCTTGTTTCCACATTCTTCCTCAATCGCATCCAGATCTAATTCACCTAGTTCCATCTCTTCATCCTCGGCTTCCTCCACTATCTCCATCTACTAGGTTTCCATCCCATCCAAGGCATTGGTATCCTTAGTGGGCTGAGCAACACTCTCTTTTTTCGTGGGTGAGCCTTTCTTGACCGAGTCCCCTAGGACCTCGAAAGCATTCCTAGACCGAGTCTCCCGCATCTCCGTGTCTTTTTTGGATTTTGACATCCCATTGGCCCTACTTCTTTTGCGGTTCTTGACCTGGGTGAAGCCATCAGGAGAAGTCCCAGTTCTCTCCGGGCTAGGGTCTGCAGGGATGGGCTTTGCAGCCATCCATGGACAGTTCCATCCCAAGTGACCGTACTTCTGACATTACCTACATCTAAAGGGGATCTGCTCATAGTCAATGGGTTGGATCCATTCTTGATCCTCCCAACTAGTTTATAGCTTCTGGCAGCTCCTTGGAGAGATCCAGGTAAACACAAATCCTGGAAAAGGAGGTATACCTCTAGGCCTTTGTTTGCTTGGAAACCTTATTAGACTTGCCTAGGGTATTTCCAATGTCCCGCGGGGTTTCCAGATCCCAGTATTCCCCTAGCAGGGAGAAGAGGCAAATCCAGACTAGGGCCAAAGTCATATCCTCTATTTCAGGATTGAATTGTTCCTTCCATGGATGGAGGTAAAGAACAGTGGAAAAAAAGAAGTAAGGGCCTCCTTCTAAGATCTGATCTTAGTCCTCCTGGTTGAAGAAAATAATTGTGAATAAACCCTTAGAGCCGATCTGCAGGTCATAGTGACCTTTAGGGTTCCAAACACTACTGATCCATTTGACCAAATCCTTTTCCTTGGGCCATATCCCCACGAACTTACCAATCAGAGCCTTTTCCTTCCAGAGCTCGATCGTGCCCCTCACCTTCTCAGATCGAGCATGAACTGTGGGAATGGTGGGGGATTTCTGCAAACAGCCCCCCACTCCAGGCTTACATTCGACGAATGAGCTCTCCCATTGATCCTTTGCGGTAGATCCCACTCCATCAATCCCACCGGGCCTTGAAGATCCCGACTCCATCCAGGATTCTCCTGGGGAGGCCCAAACACCTGGAGAGCCTGCCAACTACTGTGAACAAGAGGCCCCAGTGGCCAGGCTACGATGGCTGGCCACTTAGCAAAAAATTCCTGCAAACCCTATCAAAGCTCTAAAGATTTCTTCATAAAACAACTTACTACTACTCATTCCATTTCATATACTTATGTTGATGTTGATGAAGCATGTTTTGTTATTATTATTTATTTATTACATTAACTTCTTTTTTTCTATAGCAGCTTGATAGCTTAATTTTTGTTACCACCATCAAATATTTTACCTCACACATATCGAGATTTATCTTCCATCATGAAAGAGATTGGAATGCATTATGAAGCAATTCATGCATGCCCCGATGACCATGTTATATATTATAATTAGCATGAATTTGCAGCAGAATGTCCGAAATGTCATGTAAGTAGATATCATAATGATAAAGTAACAAAAAAGGAGCCTCAAAATGTTCTTCGTTATATTCCCATCATTCCACGGTTGCAACGAATTTTCAGGTGCAAAAACATAGCCCAATTTATGGATTACCATGCCAGGAACAGAAGTCAAGATGATGTTATCTGAATTCCTGCAGATGGTTCTGCTTTTAGAGATATGGATGAAAAGTGGCCTCACTTTAAAGAAGAACCACTTAATATTAGGATTTATTTGGCATCATATGGTGTTAATCTATTTGCACAGATGAAATCCATTTACACAATGTGGCCTATTTTTGTTATCAACATTAACATTCCTCCATGGTTGTCAATAAAGAGGAAGCACATAATGTTGTCGATGATTATTCCAGGTTTTTGTGCCTACAACTGTTTTATTTATAATGTGGTTGCGGCATCTCATTTGTTGTATTATGTTTCCTAATTTCATAAATATATCTTTTATTTTACTCTTCTGCATGGTTTATATATCTTAATGGTTCTCATAATGATATATTTTATATGTACTTCAAATCAATCAGGTAAGTTCCAAGTCAAAGATATGAATGTATACATCGAACCTTAGTATAGATGAGCTACTGAAGTTATGGAATGGCATCATTATGTATGACGTATCTAGACCAATACGACAAAGGCAATTTAAATTCCATGCAATGGTTGTATGGACAATACACGATGCCCCTGGGTTAACTTCATTTTGTGGTTTGTATTTTTAAGTTCCACTTTAATTGCATTCAAATATATGGAGTATTTAGAATAGTTTATATATGATTATAATTGACATAGATATTCCATAACTAAATATTGTAGGTCTTTAGACAAAGGGTAAATTTGCATGTCCAGTTTGTGGTCCTAAGATAAAATCTCATCACTCAAAAAGATTAAGGAAGGAGGTGTTTGATGAGTATAGGCATTTCCTCTCTAATAATCACAAGTATAGAACAACCGAAAAAAATATTTTCAATGGGAAGCAGGAGACTGCATTAAAACCACGGAGAATGACACCTCACCTTTGGAATATGCAATACAATAGAAATCGTCATCATGGTACGTATGGATCATCGTATATGAATTGTTATGTATTTTAATTTTTATTGTGAGTTCTTTACTGTAGTGGCCATATTTTATTTATGATGTAATTTATTTATAAACTAATATTCATGATGTCCATCATGATCATGAAGGAATTAATGGACTTCCACGGGGAATGAAAAGTTATCCTATTCAATTCAGCAGGTTTCCCTACTATGGGCACCTACA
>LPNX010059288.1:151109-229922 GCA_001517045.1 Pseudotsuga menziesii
AGAGAGGGAAGGGGAACCCCCAAACAATGGAATGTGGATTCTTTTAACTCAGTCCATGTGAAGGTGAACGAACAGTCATGATCAGGATAGTGGACAGGCCAAACGATGCGTCGTGGAGAGAGTGTGAGCGTAGTGGTATTTCTACCAGCAAATCGCTTCCCTGACTAACAACGAAATAACTAAGGTGGTGGACACATGGCAAACTCCCAGTTGCCCCCCCCACGGTTTAGACAACCCCCCCCCACTTAACCTTAGGAATCATGCCCTTTTCATTTAACGTTGCACCGTCGTAGCTGGCTATAGGTTTATTTTAAATTGTTGTGCATACTTACATGATGCCAAAACTATAGTGTGCCGGACAACACTATTTACCATCGGCAACAATCCCGATTTTCGAAACATAACACAACCGAATCAATGGTGGGGCTTTTGCCTTTAGCTCCACACATGATTTAATAAAATATATACATCATGTACCTTTTAATGCAAACAGGGTCAAAACTGGGGCATTACAGTCATCATCATCATCGTTGTCATCATCATAATCATCATCATCGTTGTCGTCAACATCATCGTCATATTCATTATCATCAAAGATAAGGGACGTGAGTTAGGTAATTGTTTCACTTTATTTGGTTGATATTTTTAAATATCCCCATCTTTATGTGTTTTCACAAACCATCAAATTAAATAGGAATATTTTTGTTGCAAGAGAAGATAAGAATAATAGAGTAATATGATGACTTAATAATTATAATAGTTTTTAAGATATGATTTTATAATATTATAATGGAAAGCATTGAACTCAAACTTTTTGTGTAGCTAGGTTCTACCCTAGTTGTCACTAGCTCGACTCACATGCTCAACTTTTCAATCATCCTTCAAAGCTATATTTTATTTTATCCAAGATAGGGATGTGTCGTTATGTAGATGGTTCTCCCCTCATTAATGTGGAGGTTCATTATTCAAGTTAGGATGTTTTTCTTCCTCTTAGGTTTGCATCTCTTTATTGAACATATATTTGGGACCCATAGTTCTAGAAGTCGAGGAATCTCTTAACACTCAGTTAAATTTTTGTTATAAGAGATACCCAGGAATTTCAGCCTCGTCAAGAAGTGTTGGGAAGGTAGATTAGTGTTCACAGAAGGGGATGATGACACACACAATATATATAGCACTCGACCATTGGAATAAGCATCGATGGTGAATGTCGAAAGCGGCAAGACAGTTTGTGGATTGGAGCAGCAGCGTAGAGAAGAAAACGTTTGGCACGCTGAAGGCATTAAGTGGGACTCATGATCGAAGGCTGAGATTGGTCGGCTGGAAGACTAATGGTATCAAAACATTTCACAAGGTGAACACGCCCGACCAAAGCCACTTTTCAAGATTGAAAAATGGTTTAAAGGATGGAGGCATCCAATGATCGAAAATGGGATCCAAGAAGATCCACGGTTGAAATTGATTTCGCACCCCAAAGTTGCGAGGACACTGTAGCAATTGTGGATTGAAAAAAGTGGTATGGGCAGCTTTGATCGACGGTCCCTATGAGAACAGAGATAGATCGGTGGTTATAGTTCATTTCGCAATCTGGAGTAGCATGGAGGGAAACATAATCTCGCTTCGTGAAGAATGGTGGGGTCTACCCAGATCAACGGTTGTGAAAAAAATTGCTCTCGATCGACGGTTGAGATGCACGCGCATAAGGTAGGGGAAGATGTAACATAAGGAACCTCACATACCTACAGTTTAGATCGTAAATAGTAATATCTATGGTGCAAACCGCCTGGGAAGGGCGCGAAGGTTATGTTGTGTGAAAATCTATAAAGAGGTCCACGTGAAGTTGCAAAGATTTGTCTTTTCCAAAACCTCAAAGCCGTCGAATATCCAACCACATCTAGAGCACTAGCACGGACAAACCAGGAGATTGTGCTGCAGAACAAGTTAGGCCCCTAATACCCTCTCAGTGCTATTTGAAAATGGATAGAATAGAAGTGGTAGGGGTGAGAGATGATGTAGAACCTGAGACCACAGGTAGAAGGGCAGAAGAAAATCTGGTGGATCAAAATGCTGATATTTTTTATACCATCCTAGTAGGAGAGGCCATTGAAACCGCCAAGGGAAAATTGGAAAATATTAAGAACCGAGGTGGAGATACCTATGGTGTTTTTAAATCTTTCTTTCATTTCTTCTCTATTGGCCAAACCCCCCATTTCCTTGAGTTTTTCGAGTGGTGTGCAGAAAATTTCCCTACCGTCGAAGGTGTCATTATGAATAAATCAAAGTCTAAAATCCTTTTCTTGGTCCAAGCTTTCGTCATCCGCAAAACCCTAGATATCCCTGATGAATTCGTCCATATATCCCAAGAATACCAAAAAGAGAGTATTATACGTTGTTTTAGATAGTCTACATTCGAAAGTAGAGAAACCTTCCTGAAGGCCTATTCTAAACCCGATAGTGAACCCATTGACCTATCTTACCCTATTGACCTCAACCAATTCAATGAAGAAACCCAGTGCTGTATATCCCTGGCCAGTTAATTCCTAGGTCTAGATAACAATGCTTATGTCACTGAGTCACTATTGAGTCTGTTGTTCGTCCTAAGTACTTTTCTGGCCGAACCTGAATTGCCTGGAAAGTCCTGTCAATTGTGTTTCCTTAATTTTGATGAGTTCCTAGCTGAGAACATCCGTTCTCAGTTAGCGAATTTCCACGTCACTAGAATGTTCATATTCTAGTCCTTTTTGCTAAGAATGTTAATAGCTTATAATGAGGAAGACATACAAGTACCAGAGCTGGAAATCACTGCTAATATGGCTACTGATTACTGTAAACTCGTGAATCAATTGATGGCCAAAATATATGAACTCTTCTTTCAATAGAGGTTGCCTAGGGTGCTTCCTGAGATGAGGCAAATCCTACAAATGTCAAACAGCAAGAAGATAGGGGACTGGTTCCTTATAGAATTTAGAACAACCATAAGGTTGTATGGCTTCGTGCATCCACCCTACATTCTGCTAGCTTTCCTAACTGCCAGGTTTTTCTCCCTAGAATTGATCCAGCAAAAACTCATTGTTGAAGAAGATCACTTCTTGAACTTTAATAAAAGTTCAAATTTGATTTTCCCATGGGAAGTAGGACCATACACAATCAGATACAGGGTTGCTTTTCCAAAGGAGGAAAGCTGACAAATGTAGGCATTTTGAACATACTGAAATATCTGGACTGAGAGAAGCAACAAACTGGGACGATTTCCCTAATCCTGCCCCGATGGAAACCAGCATAAAGCAGGACACTCGCTCACAGCTACCGGGGGTAGCTTCTCCCCAAATAGAATTGGATCAAGTAGTTGTAATATCTAGGGAAATCTCATCACTGGTCATCTATTTAGAGAGTTCAATAAAAGGAGGGGCTCCAGAGCCCATCGACACTGAAGAAATGGACACGGCTAGCATGTCCAAGAAGCAAAAAATAGAACAGGGACAGCAATTGGTGCAGGTTAAAAAGGGCCAGGCAAAGGGACATGAGAAGAAGAAGGATTTAGTGGAAGAGCCCAAGACATCTAGATTGAAAAAACAAGAGTATGTATTTGACGGGAAAACTCCCACTCCTGACATAATACACCTCAACAAAGAGAGTGGAGATATATTAAATACCAGATTGCTCAAGGCTACCATACAGGTGTCCAAGCTGGAGGAAAGTAAAGAAAAAACTTTGAACCTTTTAAGGAAAGTGAGAGTGGATAACAAAGCACTCAAAACCAAAATCAACAGTCTAAATAATGAATCAATGCAAATAGAAGGATCGGCACATAAAGGGAGTTTGGCTCAGAAATTGCTCAATGACAAAGAGAAGGAGATCTAGACCCTAAAGAAGAAGTTAAAAATCATGTCCACCCAGCTCACTCAAGCGAAAGAATTGGTTGACTTTGAAAGAGAAAAAGATACATTAAACATTGAGCTTACTGAATGCAAAGCTAAGATACTAAAGCTTGAAGAAAAGGAAATGCAGTGGGAAGCATACATCCATCTTTTGAAGAAAAGCAATGCAGAGTTAAAAACCAGGTTAGCAATGGAGGAAAAAGAGCTTCAAGGAAGAAGTGCAGAGAATACAATTCAATCCACAAGTGTGGCTGGAGTGATACATACTGGTTCCCTCTCTAGAGAAATGTCCCAAATAGGCCTAAAAGATACAAAGCTCATTTAACTAAAATAGCAGATTGAGGAACTGGAAAAAGAAAGGGTCAAAGAGAAACAAGCAAGAGAAAAAACAGAAGAGAAGTTCCAAGAGCTGATTCAACAAAATGCCAAGTTGAGCCAACAGGTGGTCGGTAAACTTGCCTTGCAAGGTGCTAGGCATTTGATCTGGGATCAAATCATTATAGAAGCTGACAAGTTCCGGCCTTATCTAGATTTTGTTGAAGACTAGGAAAGCACTATGACAGAAGCCAAGAAAAAATTCCATGTAGTATTAGGAGAAGTACAGAGAATTCCCTTGGCAACAGTGGAGAATGCAATTGATTTCCTAAGCTCTTTTTCAGACGATTCCGCCAACCGATACGGTATCCAAAACATGGTTGTTGTTGTCTCCGAAGCTAGAAAGGTAGTTGCTAAGCACGAGATGCTAGAGACTGTACAGGACAAAATAAAAGTTATTGAGCACAAAGTCCTGGAGGTCATCAAGATATTTAGACCACTAGTACGCAGAGGACTCCTTTTTTTCTAGGAAGAAAAAGGTCCTTTATTGTCCTCAAAGGAGTATTGGGAGTGCCTGATGCACTACCGATTAGACAACAGCAAATTTGGAGATATGCAACAATCGTTGTCAGGGAAGGTCGTTTTTGACAAATTGACCATGGATTTTGAATTGTTGTTTTATTTTAAAGCCGCATGCGCCAAGGTCCCTGAGACTTCATACCTAGAAATGATGGAGCTCAAAGCACAAGCATACGACATGGCCCTTGCGCCCCTGCCTGGTCTTGATTTATGGAAAGTCATTCAGCAATATGGGTCAACCAATTCAAAATTCATTTGTAGGAGTGGCAATGATAATACGCGGGAAGTTTTCCATACGTTGCACGCCCATGCCAACTATCGCCTCTCTCGGGACTTTGTATAGTTGTCACCCACCAGATGGAAATATAAGCCTACTCTCGTGCTTATTCCGTCCTACATTCCACATTTCATTATTAAGCTGTTTTATGCAAACCAAAGCCGATGTGCCACCTAAGAGTTGGTTAGACGATGTCCTTCTGTTGTAACAAATTTTGATTCCTGGATGTTGATCTGGGAAATCCCAATGCTATAAATATACCTCCTGAAGAAGGAGAAAGGGTTCAAATGAATGTAATTTTTGCTATGTATGTTTTCGAGAGAATTTTAATAAAATTGGAGAGCTGAGGTTTGCGTTTCTTACCAGGATTCATGTGTCGTTCGTATTTGCAGTCTATAGCTTCCTCTCTTATGTGAATGTTTTTCTAGTTTATCTCGCACATTTTGTTTTCTTTCATATCTGAAACGTAGTGTATAACAGTTTGGAATTCATACTTGCTATCCTCCGTCTTTTTTTTTAGATATTCACCAAAGTTCTCTTCTAAAGTTGATACAGAATTCATTTTTCAATGCTCTGTTTCGATGGTCTGTTCATGTTCCTATTTTTCACCAAATAATTATAAATCGACTGCGATCGAGTGGCTCTCTTGCTCCTTTGTTGGAATCGCTTGCATAATTTTTGTTTATTTCTGTTATATATGTTGGCTCCATCACCCAATGGTTCTGTGTTTTGTTTCAACGAATTTTACAACAATGTATAGTTTCACTTGCATATATCTGGCATAATTAACATTTTGTGAGAGATCCCTCTCGGAAGAGTAGAAGGCCAGTTCTCTCTTCAAAAGTGGTTCTGTGCTTGTTACTTGGGAGTACCTTCCACAACCTTCGGGCTCAATTCCAGTGCTAACAAACTGGCACCATTGTCGGGGACAAGTTGAAGATCATCCCTAGGAAGAATGACAAAGATTCAAAGGATAAAGGATTTCTGTGGGAAAATAGAGATTCTTGCACGTGAAAATGGTTGTATCATTTTCTCTAGCGACTCCACTGAAATATTCTAGAGGGTGACTCCACTGAGGAGACTGGTGGTCAAAAAGAAAGAGATCTCTGGGGGCAGACATAAATTTCTGAATTCGCAAGAAGGTTGTACATTGTCCTGGTGACTCCACACCCACTTCGACCAGTATCGCACTAGAGATCCTGGATTCCAGAAAGATCCACACTAGATATAACCCTGATCCCAAAACTTTGCAAAGTGTGGATAATCCAAAAAGAATAGTTAGAAATAGAAATAAAGAGAAAGTGGATTTTCCATTGTTTGGGACTTCATCATCTCAAGATTGTACAGCGTAGCGAATTCCGAATGGGGGGGTAGGGCTGAAGGATTACTAAGCAAATCTAAATATGAATCTGACCTAAAGAATGTTGGGGTTAGCCCTAATACAATGCAATCCTATCTACTTGATTCTTTGTAGCTGAACCTCGAAACCCCACCAAAAGCTGAAAAGATAGCCCCTATCTTTCAGGGTGCCCAGTTCCCTAAACCCCTGTCTATTCCTAATAAACCTACCCCGATGGCTGCTGCTAGATTTTCCTCGTTAACCCTACCTCCAGTTCTACACGACCTTCCCATGAATTACACCCAAAGAATCATACTCTATGAAGGGGAGGGGAATGTCTCAGCAAGATACCATGTGGATAAGTTCGACAACTTCATCGACCTGGAAGAGGTGGATTATGAAGATGTCAAAATGTGGTTGTTCACTCAAATTTTGTCTGGGGAAGCCAAGAAGTGGTACAAATATTTGCCACCTAGGTCTATCCGCAGTTTTTCTGGTTTTCAAACCATGTTTCTAGAAAGGTGGGATGATAAACAAAGCCCGTTGCAAGTCTTGTCTCAATACAACAATCTCAACAAAGGGGGCTTTGAATCAGTCCATGAGTTCTCCAGCAGATTTATGCAGGTCTACAACTCGATACCTACCGATATCAAACCTTCTCCAGGGGCAGCTAAACTTCATTACGTTGATGCCTTTGACAATGATTTTGTTTTTTTATTGAGAGAGAAAGAAAGTCAAACACCCTCCCAGCCATGTTCACCGACGCCTTAGAAGTAGAGGCCAATATGATGGCATGTGGAAAAATTAAACTGAGGACGGAGGTTGATAGAAGGAAAAGAAGGGAAGAGGCACACCCCACTACCTCTACCTCTTCATCCAGTGATATAAAATTTGAGATGATGCTCAAAACTATGGAAAAAATGATGGACAGGCTAACGGTGGAGGCCAAGCCGACGAACCCGGAATAGAATGAACCTCAGATAAGGAATCATAATTTCAGGAGGCAAGTCCCTCCCCCGCTCCAACCCAACAGACCAAGAGATGTGAGGAATCCAAGAAACCAAGAAGAGCATCCAATCATGCCTCCTTTCCCTCAAAACTATGTGGCTGTCGAAGATGAAACCGAGTCCCTCGAAGATCATATCCATAATTTCGGCGATTTGGACTCCGAGATCTACTTGAATGAAGAGGAACATGATATGTTCGCTCAAATGGATGATAAGACCCTGACAGGGGAATTGGAGCAATATCATAAAGGGTATATGCATGCTATAGATGATGTCATGAAGATCAAGTTGAGAAATAGGGATGTCGCTATACATAAAGGAGGATTAAACCTAGACCAGCCTTCTAGTAGTCAGAATAGCCCAGGAAAAGGAGATGAAAAACAAAAGGGGTCGGTAGCACCTAGAGAAGTGGAAAAGGGGAATAGTAATGTGAAATAATTGGAGCTCATGCCACCTGTCGAGTTGGGAAAAAACCCCCCCATGTTTAACCTCTAGAACGAGCTAGCTAAGTTAAAGGTATCGATTCCTTTCAATGAATTATTACGGAATCAAGAATACCAGGACACTATAACGAAGATGATTGCAAACCAAGGAGAAGCTCACCCGGATATCTTGGAACTGACTTAGGACAACCCTACTATCATTCTGGGATCTAAGATTGACAGCATGGACAGCATAGACAAGGAGGTGCCCCCCTTTTACATGAGCTTGAATATACATGATATGGTGTTACACAATGCTATGTTGGATTTAGGAGCCTCGCGCAATATGATGCCAAAGGGAGTGGTGGAAATCCTGGGACTGGAGATTACAAGGCCTTATAAATACCTGTATTCCTTTGATTCTAAGAGGGTAAAATGTCTGGGATTGATCAAAGACATGGTGATACCTTTAAACAAGTTGTCATCTAAAATTGTAGTCATGGATGTCGTTGTGGCCTACATTCCTCCCAAGTTTGGTATTTTGCTTTCAAGGTCTTGGAATTCGAAGCTGAAAGGCAGCTTACAAATGGACATGACCTATGCGATGATCCCTGTTCGGAATGAAAGCAAAAGTTTATACAATGAGAAGTGGTTTCCTTACGTCGTAAGTAGCCAGGCTCAGCCCGACATACATCATGTGTATGTCGTCGATACGGACTTGGGGTCCTCTATTTTCTTCCAAGATATATCTCCTTGTAACTCAAAAAGCGTTGTGCCATGGAAGGATGAAAAGGATAAAAAAGATACCATCGAGCCGGAAGCTTTGGAAAAGAAGCAGAAAGAAGAAGGACTGTGGATGTTAATGTAATTGTAACTTTGGAATGTATTCACTTTTATTTCTCATCGATTGTAACCCGATGTTTATTCTAGGATGTTATTGTATCATGTCATGCCCCAATGTTCCGATCAGGAGAATCAATAATGTAAACAAGTCATGTCAAGTCATTGTGGGTAACCCTCCTATTGTCTAAGGGTTAAAGTCCCCGCAGTTCCGGGGTACTAGGGTTATTAGACTCTCCTTGTGAGGTCGGACCTAGTAGGGTTTTAGTCATGTCGGGATTAGTATAAATAGAGAGATGGACTCTCTATTTAGAACACATCTCATACACACTCAAGTGTAGCGCATAGTTGAGGAAGAGAGACACTGGGGCAAGAGGAAAGAGTTTACCGTCGTCGGGAGATTGTCTTACTGTTTTTGGGTTTCACTTTGGTGATGATTCTATCTCAAAGGAAGTTGTGGGGTTTTCTCCATTTATGGTTTCCCCGAGGAAAAACATCGTGTTCATTGTCTCTTGTGTTTGATTGATGTGCTTGTTGTTCTCTCAGTTTAAAGATCCTAATGATATGCTAGCTTAACGTTGAAAAAATAACATGGTATCAGAGATAACCTAAGAAGAAGACACTGTGCAGCTGCGGGAACTAGGGCTTCCTATTTTGTGGATCTCTCTCCATAGATTTTCAACAAAATAAGGGTGGAATAACTCTTCTCCCTATGGTGCATCTTTTTGTCAAAGCAGAATCCAATTCTGAGGTTTTTCAGTTTTGGACCCGACACTGCTGTCGGAAATTAAGGATTTTCACATAAGTGGAATTTTTCAGTGAGCCAAGGCCTGGATTGATATCCTCCCCAAAATCAAAGTTAGGGATCAATTTCAAAGCATTGGTTAGACAGAACTCCGGGAAAAGAAAAACCCTAATCTGCTCCTGAACCAGTACTGTAGGATTTTAGCTTCAAATCCAGATCCAACATCTTGACTTGGTAAGATCTAAATCTTTTGTATTTCCATTTGAGGTTCTCAGTTAAGATGTCTCATCATGCCAAGCTTGATGAAAAGCTTGAGGGAGCTGATAACTTCTGAGCTTGGATGTATAGGATCTCCCTGGTCTAGAAGAAAATGAGTTGGACTCCTATATCCATGAGGAGGTTCCAATTCCAGAGGAAGATGAGGCCAAGGCCTTACATAAGAAGAAGTTGGTTATGGCAAAGAGGATCATTGCAGATTCTATCAAGGATCACCTCATTCCACAGGTTTCCTCCCTCAAGACACCTAAATCCATGTTTGATACCCTAACAAAATTGTTTGAAGGGAAGAACATCAATAGAAAGATGACTCTAAGGAACTAGGTGAAGAATTTCAAGATCCAAAATGAGGATACCATCCAATCATACTTCACAAGGGTCTCCAAGATCAAAGAACAACTAGAAGTTGTAGATGAAGAAGTGGAGAATGCAGAAATTGTGATGACAACATTGAATGGCCTCCCTAGGTCATGGGATTCTTTCATCCAAGGAATCTGTGCTAGCAAGAAGTTGGTCAAGTTCAGCAGACTGTGGGAATAATGCTCTACAAAAGAGGCTCAGATAGCAGCTCAAGAAGAAAAGATGGGAAATGAAGATCAATCTCTCATCGTACACTCAAGGAAAGGAAGAAGGAAAAGCATCATCACCAAGGTAAGCATTCTCATTAGAAAGGTTCATCTAAACTCAGATGTTATACATGTGATGAAATAGGACACTTTGCTAGAAATTGTCCCATGAATAAGAATGGATCCAAGAAGAAGAAGAACTCCAAAAGAAAACATCATGCTCACACTGCTGATGATGATGATCCTCCAAGGAAGAGAGTAAAGCAAGAAAGTGAATACTCTTCAAGAGAGGATGAATATGTTCTGATTTCCACTCTCACGGGAACTGTCACTCATGGAAACAAAGATTGGCTTATTGACAGTGGGGCTTCCAAACACATGACAGGTTTCAAAGAATCCTTTGAGAAACTATCCGAACATAATTCACCCCATAAGGTGAAGCTAGGAGATGACTACCAATATTCAATAAAAGGTAGTGGTGAATCCTCCTACAAGCTAGACTCTGGAAAGCCTATAAAAATGATGTCATATTTGTACCAGGTCTCAAGAAGAACCTTCTCTCCATATCTGCACTAGATGCAAAAGTCATGAGGGTTGCAATTATAGATGGCCAAGTTATCATGTGGCCAAGAGGAAAGACTATTGACGATGCAATAGTGATTGGAGAACAAGAAGGAGGTTTATACAAGCTGAAGGGCCATTCAGAACAAGCTATGGTCCATGACACAGTAGAGCCAAATGAACTATGGCATAGAAGGCTTGCACATATGCATTACAGAGCACTACCACTTGCAAGCAAAGCTATTGAAGTTCTTCTAGAAATTCAAGCAAAACATAAAAGGGTCTACAAAGGATGTGCAAAAGGGAAGAATACAAAGAAGACATTTCCAAGTAGTGAGAGCTAGGCAAAAGGAATTTTGGAAATCATCCACTTCGATGTATGTGGTCCAATGTCATCAAGTTCACTAAGCGGGTATGTATACTATGTTTCTTTCATTGATGACTTTTCTAGGAATACATGGATTTACTTCATGAAGAACAAAGATGAAGTGTTCAGCAAGTTCAAGGAATTCAAAGCCTTGATCGAGAACCACACAGAAAATAAGATCAAGACCTTTTCATCAGATAATGGCAGAGA
The DNA here is from genome assembly GCA_001517045.1 of Pseudotsuga menziesii. Taxonomy (NCBI): domain Eukaryota; kingdom Viridiplantae; phylum Streptophyta; class Pinopsida; order Pinales; family Pinaceae; genus Pseudotsuga; species Pseudotsuga menziesii. Next base: position 162,492 of record LPNX010059288.1, read on the forward strand.
ATTCACATCAAATGAATTCAAAGACTTATGCAAAGAATCAAGGATTAAGAGGGAGTTGTCCACTCCTTACAATCCACAATAGAATGGGGTTGCAGAAAGGAAAAATAGAACTATCATGGAAGTTGCAAGAGAAATGCTTCATTATCAAGATCTTCCTATTCATCTATGGGCAGAAGTAGCCAGAACAGCGGTGTATGTACAGAACCATACTCCACACAGAGTACTCGAGAATAAGACTTCTGAAGAAGTCTTCTCCGGCAAGAAACCAGAAGTCAGCGATCTCAGAATATTCGGTTGTCTAGTGTACATACACAAACCAAAAGAGAAGAGAACAAAACTAGATCCTTCAAGAAAGAAGGGTATATTTATGGGATACTCTAAAAGCTCGAAGGCTTACAGAATATACTTCCCAGGATACAAGAAGATCGACATCAGTAGGGATGTAATATTTGATGAAGACACAGCTTACAACAAATCCAGAAAGAGACCTGTTGAAGAACCTAAAGAATATGAAGCTCCCCGAATTCATGATACAACCATGAATGAATAAATTCAAGAAGAAGATTGAGGATTTGAAGAACCACAAAAACCTGTAGATCCACCTCAGGAGAAGAATTGTCATAAGAGAAAACCTGCTTGGGTATGAGAAATTATCCAAGGTGTGGAAAGATATGGGGCTCTAGAAGAAAATCACAAAGAAAGAAAGAGAACCAGATCTTGCTCTGGATATGTAGCCTTACTATGTGACTTTATCAAAGAAGAACCTTCCAGTTATGAAGAAGTGGCAGAACGGAAAGAATGGAAGGATGCGATGATGGAATAATATCAATCAATCATGAAGAATGATGTTTGGGATGTTGTCCCAAGACCAGAAGGGAAGTCAGTTGTAACTTCCAAATGGATTGACAAGATCAAGCATGTTGCGGACGGTAGCATAGAGAAATATAAGGCAATATTTGTGGCTCGTGGCTTCTCACAGAAGGAAGGAATAGACTATGCAGAAACCTTTTCTCTTGTAGCCAGATACACTTCCATCAGTTCAGTACTTGCTTTGGATGCAGTAATGAAATGGAAGATACACCAAATGGATGTCAAGACTGTTTTCTTGAATGGTGTAGTGGAAGAGGAAGTGTATGTAGAATAGCCACTCGGTTTTGAGACACATGACAGGGAGTTTCATGTGTACAGACTGAAGAAAGACCTGTATGGTTTGAAACAGGCATCCAAGACATGGTACGGCAGAATTGACAGCTTTCTATCCAGTTTGGGCTTTACCAAGAGTAAAGAAGATTCCAATATTTACTACAAGGTTGAAGATGGCAACCCGGTGATGCTTCTACTGTATGTATATGATCTGTTTGTAACAGGTATGGATGGGTTGATTGCTGATACGAATAGAAAGATTGTTGTTGAGTTCAAAATGAAGGACTTGGGTATGATGCATTATTTTCTAGGTATGGAGGAGTGGCAGAATGCAGATGGAATCTCCCTGCGACAAGGGAAGTATGCCGTAGAGATCCTGAAGAGGTTTGGGATGATGGAGTGTAAGGCTATGGCCACACCTATGGCATCGAACCTGAAGCTATTGAGCGATGCTTCATCAGATATAGTTGATGCTACAATGTATCGTCAGATGATTAGGTCCTTGATGTATCTGATGAACACAAGACCAGACATTTGCTTTGTTGTGAACACCTTGAGCCAGTTCTTGACAGATCCAAGAAATGTTCACTTGATTACTGCAAAGCATATTCTGAGGTACCTGAGGGGTACAATTGATTATGGGCTCAAGTACGAGGTGAATCAGAAGATTAACCTAGAGGGTTATGTTGATTCATATTGGGCAGGCAGTGCCATCGATAGGAAGAGCACTTCAGGGTGTTACTTCAATATACGATCAGGTGTGATCTCTTGGTTTAGCAGGAAGCAATCCTATGTGGCACTGAGTATAGCTGAAGCAGAGTATGTCACAGCTTGTTCAGCTAGTTGTGAGGCAGTATGGCTGCAGAGCTACTGTTTGATTTATTTGATCTCCAGATGGATGCTACTTGTATACATTGTGACAACCAAAGTTGCGTGAAGTTGTCAGAGAATCTAGTGTTCCATGACAAGTCGAAGCATATTGAGATCAAGTATCACTATATCATGGGTATGGTACAGAGGGGAACAGTGAAGCTATAGTATGTTGCGACAGAGGAACAGACAGCTGATGTATTGACAAAGCCATTGGCTAGGGTGAAGTTTGAGTACTTCAGGGAGAAGCTTGGTGTTCTCTACATCAAGGTTTCCTCCAAGGGAAAGTGATGAGTCCCATAGCCATTCTGACATGGTCAGAGGATTGGTTCCTTCCATGGTCAGATGTAAGGGCTGAGCCATTATGTCATGGTGAGAGGATTGGTTCCTTCCATGTCAGATATGAGTGCTGAATTCCATTCTTGGAATGGAGGCATCTGGTCAGTTACCAGGTAGCTCAGTCTAGGACTAGGGGCCATTCTGATATGACTGTAGGATTGGTTCCTACTTGATCAGATGTGAGCGCATGCCCTTCTGAACATGCATGTTGGATTTTCAACCTGCATGTTGGAATGGTTCCTCGCATGTGTCAAATGTGAGTCATGGGCCTTTCTGACAGGGTTGTGGGATTGGTTCCCACGTGGTCAGATGCGAGTGCTGGGCTTGCCTTTCTGATATGTTTATAGGTTAGTTCCTACATGATCAGATGTAAGTGCTGGGCGAAGACCTACATGGTGGCTAGGCCTACATCCAGCATGAAAAAGGGTTGGCTCTATAGAACTTCCTATGATGAGAAGAATCATGAGATAGCACCCGTGGAGATTCAGTATTGATGATCCAGCAGAGATGATCCAGATCGAGGGAAGATCCAGATCCAGAGATGATGCTCCATAGATGATCCATATTGAGGGATGATCTAGATCCAAGAATGATGCTACAGATGATCCAGATCTAGTGATGATGATCCAAATCCAGAGATGAAGATGACTTGAAGACAAAGAAGACTTGAAGACAAATATGGATTGAAGATGCAGATGATGAGAAGACCCAGAGAAGAAGACCAGTGATGAAAATTGTGTCGAGAGAATACCTTCCTAGTTAAGACGGAGTGTTAATGTAATTGTAACTTCGGAATGTATTCACTTGTATTTCTCATCTATTGTAACCCGATGTTTATTCTGGGATGTTCTTGTGTCATGTCATCCCCCAATGTTTCGATCAGGAGAATTAATAATGTAAACAAGTCATGTCAAGTCATTGTGGGTAACCCTCCTATTGTCTAAGGGTTAAAGTCCCCGCAATTTCAGGGCACTAGGGTTATTAGACACTCCTAGTGAGGTCGGACCTAGTAGGGTTTTAGTCATGTCAGGATTAGTATAAATAGAGAGCTGGACTCTCTATTTAGCACACATCTCATACACACTCAAGTGTAGCACATAGTTGAGGAAGAGAAAGACACTGGAGCAAGAGGAAAGAGCTTACTGCTCTCAGGAAATTGTATTACTATTTTTGGGTTTCACTTTGGTGTTGATTCTATCTCAGAGGAAGTTGTAGGGTTTTCTCCATTTATGGTTTTCCCAAGGAAAAACACTGTGTTCATTGTCTCTTGTGTTTGATTGTTGTGCTTGGTGTTCTCTCAATTTAAAGATCCTAATGATATGCTAGCTTAATGTTGAAAAACTAATAGTGGAAGATGTATTTCAACGGCTCGGTAGCTAAATCGGGTGTCGGCGTAGATGTGTATATAATATCCCCCATTGAGGATACCAAATCTTACTCTTATAAGTTGATTTTTGAATTCTCTAACAATGTAGCAGAGTATGAGGCCNCGGGAGCTAAATCGGGGGTCGGCGTAGATGTGTATATAATATCCCCCATTGAGGATACCAAATCTTACTCTTATAAGTTGATTTTTGAATTCTCTAACAATGTAGCAGAGTATGAGGCCTTGTTGTTGGGTCTGCATGCACTAAAGGGTTTAGGAGCAAAAAGGGTCCAAATTTTTGGGGACTCGGAGCTTCTAATAAATCAGGTGAATGATAGCTACCAGACTAGACATCCAAGGATGAGAAGGTACCAGAATGAGGTATGGGATATGTTTGGAAATTTCTTCACTGAGAATACAGTCCAAGTGATCCCCAGACATGAGAATGCGGTGCCGGACTCTCTGGCAACTGCAGCAAGAAAATTCAAAGCCCCTACGGTAGGCAAAAGGAAATATAAAGTAGATATTGTCAATAGACCTTCCATACAAGATAATAATAAATATTGGGAAGTCTTCCAAGATGTTATGCAGATCAAAATATTTCTAGAATTGTCTGGTGAGTTTGTAAACACTCACATAGATGAAGGTGGTGCTGACCCCGAAAATTTCCTAGACGTTGAAGAGGAAGGGGAAGAAGTCGTCGAGACGAGAAATTTAAAGGACTCCTTGGGAGGCAAGGATATAGTCCAGTTGAAAAGAAATCATATTCCCAGAGGCTTGATCCCTTTAGAATCTCTTTTTGACCAAAATAACGTAGCCAAAGATCCGAAGGTCGAACCTGCCATGGATGTCGTCGAAGATATAGATATCAGCACTGAAGGTGACCCAAAAATTATAAAATTTTCCAAGAAACTACCCGCTAAAGAAAAAGAATGGTATGTGAACCTGATGAATAAATACATGGATGTGTTTGTGTGGAGTGATGAAGATCTCAAAGAGTATGACACTTCCATCATACAGCATACTATTTCGATTAAACCCAGAGAAAAACCATTCAAGCAAAAACTCAGAAGGATTAATCCGAAGTTAGTACCCATCATTGAAAAAGAAGTGAAAAGGTTGTTGATGCAAAGATAATAGTAACTCTGAGGTTTTCAAAATGGGTAGCCAATTTGGTTCCTGTTCAGAAAAAGAATACGAAGATAAGGCTATGCGTGGATTTCAGAAACTTAAATAAAGTATCTTTGAAAGATAACTACCCATTTCCGAAGATGGACCAGATCCTGCAGAGGGTGGTAGGCTCAGAAAGGATATCCACTATGGATGGCTTTTTCAGTTACAATCGGATGAATTTATGACCTGAAGATCAAGAAAAAACCACTTTCACCACACCTTGGGGTACATTCATGTACACAAATATATCATTTGGGTTGATGAATGCTGGAGAAACTTTCCAACGTGCCATGGATATTTCTTTTGCAAAAGAGAAAGAAAAATTTGTGGTGATATACATGGATGACATTACTGTATGGGATAAAGATCATGTCCGACATTTGGAAAGAGTTTTCATCAAATGTAGGAAGTATGGCATCTCATTGAACCCTAGAAAGTAAAACTTCACTCTCAAAGAAGGAAAGTTCCTGGGGCACATCATTTCGAAGGAAGGGATCAGGATCGATCCAAACAGGGTAAAAGGCATCTTGAGAGTAGAAGAACCAAGGAGTAAGAAAGAAATACAATCTTTCATCGGTCAAGTCAACTTCTTGAGGAGGTTCATCCCTAGCTTCGCCAAATCCTGATGGACATTACTTGCATGCTGAGGAAAGATCATGAAATCAAATTGATGATGGGAGCCAATAAAGCTTTCAAAAGTATAAAACATGACATTTCAGAAGCTCCTGTGCTAATCAGCCTAGATTTTGAGAAGGATTTCTTAGTATTTTCATATGCTTCATAAAATACTGTAGCGGCAATGTTGCTGCAAAAGAATGATCGGGGGTGAAGAACAGCCCATAGCTTTCTTTAGTAAAATATTGAGGGATGGAGAATTAAGATATAGTATAATGGAAAAAACAAGCCTACGCTTTGGTCAAAGCCTTGAAGGATTTCAGAATTTACCTTCTCCATTCCCACATAATCACCTATGTACCTTACAATGTAGTGAAAAGCATACTTACAAACCTGAACCTAAAGGAAAGAGAGCTAAATGGGTTGCAGTGCTCCTAGAATACGTCATAGAAATCAAGCCCATGAAGTTGATCAAAGGGGAAGGGTTGGCTAAGATGATGACGGACTCCCATTGTGACTCCCTCTAGCTGAACTTCCTTGCCTGTCAGTCTGATTAGGTAGAGGTGGAGGTGCAAATAAAGCCATATTTCTCTGCATCTCCTTGGTATGCTGACATTGTTTTCGTATTGCAGAATTTACAACCTCTTGTTGGGCTAAGCAAAACCCGGGCTAGATCCATGAAACTGAAAGCTACAAAGTTTTTCATCATAGAGCAGTACCTTTATTGGAAGGACCCTAGGGGAACACTGTTGAATTGTCTTCTGGAGAACGAGGCTCAACATGTGGCAAAGGAATTTCATGAAGGAGATTGTGGAGGACACCATTCCTGGAAGGTTACCGCAAACAAAATTTTGAGGGTAGGATTTTATTTTCCTTCGTTGTTTTAAGATGTCTATAAGGAAACGACTAAATGCCACCAATGTCAGGTTTCTGAAGGAAAAAGGAAAGTGGTGTCTCTTCCCCTTAACCCTATATCTGTAGAAGCTCCTTTCCAGCAATGGGGGTTATATTTCATTGGGGAAATAAATCCAAACTCCTCCAGGCAGTATAAGTGGATTCTGACTTCCACTAATTACTTTACAAAGTGGATCGATGCCATACCCACCAGGAGGGCTACAGAAGAAGTGATAATGGATTTCTTGGAAAATAATATTTTAGCGAGGTTCAGTTGCCCGAAGCAGATTGTGACAGATAATGCACCTGCATTTAAATCCAGGAAAATGATTAATTTTTGCCACAAATATCATATAATCTTAAATCACTCTACAACTTATTACCCCCAGGGGAACGGACTAGCAGAATCCTCTAACAAAAGCCTTCTGAGGATCATTAAGAAGTTGTTGGAGGGAAACAATAAATCTTGGCACATGAAATTGAAATATTCCTTGTGGGCCAACAGAATCAGCACCAAAAGGGCCATCGGTATGTCACTGTTTCAGCTGGTATATGGAGCTGAGGTAATTTTTCCTACCTCTCTGGGATTTCCAGTCATGAATTTATTGCGGGATCCATTGGATGAGCCTAATCCCATTCATAGAAGGATCAATCATATCATTGATCTTAATGAAGTAAGGGACAAGGCCTATGATAAAGTCCAGATACACCAGAAAAGATGTAGAACACCTTCGACAAGAAAATAAAAGAGGACTTTTTCCAGGTCGATGACTTGGTGCTAAAATGGGATGCCCTGCACAAAGAAAAAGGGAAGCATGGAAAATTTTACCACTAATGGGTAGGCCCATACCTTATTGTGGCGCACAGAGGAGACAATTCCTTCATTTTGCAGTATCTAGATGGGTCCCAGTACGAAGGAAGCATAGTGAATGGGAGGTTCCTGAAGCATTACCTAGAATAAATGAACTAAGGTCCGTGTATCATAGTGTAAATATGTTTTATGTTTTAATCGGTACGGATGGTGAAGCAGAGTATTTGAAGCTCGTGGAGAAGGCCCTAAGATCAGAAGAGGTAACCATTCTTTCAAAGTATGTTTTCTTTCAGGCAGTAGAATAAAAGGAGGTTTTCAATGGAGTAGGTGACTAGTCTATGGGTTCATTTCTACCTCATTGGGAGGATAGCATCCATCATGGAGCCAGTTGTTAACACTCTGTTAAATTTTGGTTATAAGAGATACCCGGGAATTTCAGCCTCAACGAGAAGTGTTGAGAAGGTAGCTTAGTGTTCACAGAAGGGGCAGATGGCACACACAAGATAGCACTCAGCCATTGGAATAAGCCTCGGTGGTGAATGTTGAAAGTGGCAAGAGATTTTGTGGATTGGAGTAGCAGGGTAGAGAAGAAAACGTAGGGTGTGCTGAAGGCATTAAGTGGGACTCATGATCGAAGGGTGAGATTGGTTGGCTGGTAGACCAACGGCATCAAAACATTTCGCATGGCGAAAATTCCCAACCAGAGCCACTTTTCAAGATTGTGAAATGGTTTAAAGGACGGAGGCATACAACGGTCAAAAATGGGATCCAAGAAGATCCACGATTGAAATTGATTTTGCACCCTAGAGTTGCGAGGATGCTGCAGCAATTGCGGGTTGCGAAAAGTGGTATGGGCCGCTTTGATCGACGGTCCTTATGAGAACGGAGGGAGATCGACAGTTATAGTTCATTTCACAATCTGGAGTAGCATGGAGGGGAACAGAACCTTACTTTACGAAGAATGGTGGGGTTTGCCTAGATCAACGGTTGTGAAGAAAATCGGTCTCGATCGACGGTTGAGATGCATGCGCATGAGGTAGGGGAAGATGTAACATAAAGAACCTCACATACCTACGGTTCAGATCGTAAAGAGTAATATCTACGGTGCAAACCACCTGGGAAGGGCGCAAAGGTTATGTTGTGTGAAAAGCTATAAAGAGGTCCATGTAAAGTTGCAAAGATTTGTCTTTTCCAAAACCTAGAATTCATTGAATATCCAACCACATCTAGAGTGCCAGCATGGAAAAACCAGGAGATTGTGCTGCAGAAAGAGGTAGGCTCTTGGTACCCTCTCAGTGCTATTCGAAAATGGATAGAATAGAAGTGGTAGGGGTTAGAGATGATGTAGAACCTGAGACCACAGGTCAAAGCGTAGAATAAATTCTGGTGGACGAGAATGATGATATTTTTGATACCATCCTAGTAGGAGAGGCCATTGAAACCGCCAGGGGAAAATTGAAAAATCTTAAGAACCGAGGTGGAGAAACCTGCGATGTTTTTAAATCTTTCTTTCATTTCTTCTCTGTTGGCCAAACCCCCAATTGCCTTGAGTTTGCCGAGTGGTGTGCATACAATTTCTCTGCCACCGAAGCTGTCATTATGAATAAATCAAAGTCTAAAATCCTTTGCTCGGTCCAAGCTTTCGACATCTACAAAACCCTGGATATCCCTAATGAATTCATCCATATATCCCAAGACTACCAAGAAGAGAGTATTATACGTTGTTTTAGAGAGTCTACAGTCGAAAGTAGAGAAACCTTCCTCAAGGCTTGTTCTAAACCTGATAGTGAATCCATCGACCTGTCTTACCCCATTAACCTCAACCAATTCAATGAAGAAACCCAGTGGTGTATATCCCTGGCCAGTCAATTCCTAGGTCTATATACTGATGCTTAGGTCACTGAGTCACTATTGAGCCTTTTGTTCGTCTTGAGTACTTGTCCGGCCGAACCTGAATTGCCTAGACAGTCCTTTCAATCGTGTTGCCTTAAGTTTGATGAGTTCCTGGATGAGAACATCTGTTCTCAGTTAGTGAATTTCCACGTCACTAGAATGTTCAGATTCCAGTCCTTTTTGCTGAGAATGTTTATAGCTTATAATGAGGAAGACCTACAAGTACCAGAGCTGGAAATCATTGCTGATATGGCTATTGATTACTGTAAATCCATGAATCAATTGATGGACAAAATATACGAACTCTTCTTTCAAGAAAGGTTGCCTAGGGTGTTTCCTGAGATGAGGCAAATGCTACAGCTGTCAAACAGCAAGAACATAGGGGACTGGCTCCTTACAAAATTTGGAACAACCATAAGGTTGTATGGCTTCGTGCATCCACCCTACATTATGCCAGCTTTCCTAACTGCCAGGGTTTTCTCCCTGGAATTGATCCGGAAAAAACTCATTGTTGAAGAAGAGCACTTCTTGAACTTTAAGAAAAGTTCAAATTTGATTTTCCCATGCGAAGTAAGACCATACACAGTCATAAACAGGGTTGCTTTGCCCCTTGTTACCAATTTTATTAGAGGCATGGATTTTTCCCTTGGACAAGCAGTAAATTATGACCCTCACCAGATAATTTCCAAAAGGAGGAAAGCTCACAAATGCAGGCCTTTTGAACAGTCTAAAATATCTTAACTTAGAGGATCAGCAAACTAGGACTATTTCCCTAATCCTACCTCGATGGAAACCAGCATAGAGCAGGACATTGGCTCACAGCTACCGGGGGTAGCTTCTCCCCAAAGAGAATTGGCTCAAGTAGTTGCAATAGCCAGGGAATTCTCATCATTGGTCAGCTATTCAAAGAGTTCAATAAAAAGAGGGGCTCCAGAGCCCATGGGCACTGAAGAAATGGACACACCCAGCATGCCCAAGAAGCAGAAATAGAACGAGGACAGCAATTGGTGCAGGTTAAAAAGGGCTAAGCAAAGGGACGTGAGAAGAAGAAGGATTTAGTGGAAGAACAGCAACAGGAAGAGCCATTAGAGGAATTTTGGGGTCTAAAATGGGCCTCCTAAGGAAAATAATAAAATAATAGTTAAAATAATAAAATAATATTTATTAATTTTGGAGGAAGAAAGAAAAAAACTACTCTTTGTGTTCGTATTTTCGACATATCTCCCTATGTTTTTACTCAAATTTCGATCGGGAGAGCTCCTTGGATGCAAAATTTGATTCTGAATCCAACGAGCACCCACACTGCATACTTTTGATGGACCCCTCTACCCCAAAAAGAATAAATACCTAAAAAAAATGTGACGATGACATCATCATCACATTTTTCAAGTATTTCTTGTTTTTGGGGTAGAGGGGTCCATCAAAAGTATGCAGTGTGGGTGCTCGTTGGATGCATAATCATCATCATCACATTTTTTTTCAGGTATTTCTTGTTTTTCGGGTAGAGGGGTCCATCAAAAGTATGCAGTGTGGGTGCTCGTTGGATGCAGAATCAAATTCTGCATCCAACGAGCTCTCCCAATCGAAATTTGAGTAAAAACACAGGGACATATGTCAAAAATACGAACAAAAAAAAAGTAGTTTTTTTTATGACAAATATGTCAATTCAACCATTATGGTTGACTCATTTTATTGAAATTCTATTGGTTCTTGAATTCTAACTCACAAGAACTTATTTTGGCATGTTTTCTTATAAGGCCCATTTTTTACCCCAAATTTCCTCTAATGCCAAGAGAGCCGGATTGCAAATACAAGAGTATGTATTTGACGGGAAAACTCCAAGCAAGCATGCATCCAAAGAGGACTGGCTAGGGTCTTACCAAGAGAGGGCTAAAAAAACTTTCCAGAAGATAGCAGAACTATATAGTGAGGCATCGTGATTGCCTTACCCCAATGTGGTGCTGAAAACTATAAGAGAACATGCCACTGACACCCTCAGCCTAGCCTTGGAAATGGGGAACAAGGTGTCAAAGGTCGGTGTGAACTTCTCAAAGGTTCCCACTCCGGACATAATACACCTCAATAAAGAGAGTGGAGATATATTTAATACCATATTTCTCAACGATACAATACAGGTGTGCAAGCTGGAGGAAAGTAAAGAAAAAACTTTGAACCTTTTAAGGAAAGTGAGAGTGGAGAACAAAGCACTCAAAACCCAAATCAACAGTGTACAGAATGAAGCAATGCAAATAGAAGGACCCGCACATAAAGGGAGTTTGGCTCAGAAATTGCTCGATGACAAAGAGAAGGAGATCCATACCCTAAAGAAGAAGTTAAAAATCCCTGCCACCCAGCTCGCTCAAGTGGAATAATTGGCTGACTTTGAAAGAGAAAAAGAGACATTAAACGCTAAGCTTACCGACTGCAAAGCTAAGCTACTAAATCTCGAAGAAAAGGAAATGTAGTGGGAAGCAGACATCCAACTTTTGAAGAAAAGCGATGCGGAGTTAAAAACCAAGTTAGCAATGAAGGAAAAATAGCTTCAAGGAAGAAGTGTAGAGAATACAATTCAATCCACAGGTGTGGTTGGAGCGATAGATACCGGTTCCATCTCTAAAGAAATGTCCCAAATAGGCCTAAAAGATACAGATCTCATTAAACTAAAACAGCAGATTGAGGAACTGGAAAAAGAAAGTGTCAAAGAGAAACAAGGAAGAGAAAAAAACAGAAGAGAAGTGCCAAGAACTAATTAACCAAAATGCCAAGTTGAGCCAATAGGTGGTCGGTAAACTTGCCTTGCAAGGTGCTAGGCATTTCATTTGGGATCATATCATTATAGAAGCTGACAAGTTCTGGCCTTATCTAGATTTTGTTGAAGACCAGGAAAGCACTATGATAGAAGCCAAGAAAAAAGTCCATGTGGTATTAGGAGAAGTACACAGAAGGCCCTTGGCGATAGTAGAGAATGCCATTGATTTCCTAAGCTCTTTTTCAGATGATTCCGCCAACCGATACGGTATCCAAAATAGGGTTTCTATTTTCTCCAGAGGTAGAAAGGTAGTTGCTAAGCACAGGATGCTAGCGACTGTACAGGACAAAATAAAAGTTATTGAGCACAAAGTCATGGGGGTCATCAAGATATTTAGAGCACTGGTACGCAGAGGACTCCCTTTTTTTTGGGAACAAAAAGGTCCTTTATCGTCCCCGAAGGAGTATCGGGAGTGCCTGATGAAATTCCGATTAGACAACAGCAAATTTGGAGATATGCAACAATCATTGTCAGGGAAGGTCATTTTTGAAAAATTGACCATGGATTTTCAATTGTTGTTTAATTTTAAATCCACGTGTGCCAAGGTCCCTGAGACTTCATACCCGGAAATGATGGAGCTCAAAGCACAAGAATACAACATGGCCATTACGCCCCTGCCTGGTCCTGATTTATGGAAAATCATTCAGCAATATGGGTCGACCAATTCAAAATGCATTCGTAGCATTGACAATGATAATACGCGGGAAGTTTTCCCTACGTTGCACACCCATCCCAACTGTCGCCTCTCTAGGGACTTTGTATAGTTGTCACCCGCCAGATGGAAACATGAGGAACTCCAATGATTATTCCCTCCTGCATTCCACCTTTCATTGTTAAGCCATTTATGCAAACCACGGCTGATGTGGCACCTAAGAGTTGGTTAGAGGATGTCCTTCTGTTGTAACAAATTTTGATTCCCGGATGCTGGTCTGGGAAATCCCAATGCTATAAATATACCTCATGAAGAAGGAGAAAGGGCTGAAATGAATGTAATCTTTGTTGTGTATGTTTTCGAGATAATTTTAATAAAATTGTAGAGCCAAGGTCGGCATTTCTTACAGGGATTCATGTGTCGTTCGTATTTGCAGTATGTAGCTTCCTCTCTTATGTGAATGTTTTTCCAGTTTATCTCACACATTTTGTTTTCTTTCATATCTGAAATGTAGTGTATAACAGTTTGGAATTCATACTTTCTATGCTCCGTCTGTTGTTTTAGATATTCACCAAAGTTCTCTTCTAAAGTTGATACAAAATTCATTTTTCAATGCTCTGTGTCGATGGTCTGTTCATGTTCCTCTTTTTCACCAGATAATTATAAATCGACTGCAACCGAGTGGCTATCTTGCCCCTATGTTTAAATCACTTGCATAAGTTTTATTTATTTCTTTTATATATCTTGGCTCCATCACCCAATGGTTCTGTGTTTTGTTTCAACCAATTTTACAATAATTTATAGTTTCACTTGCATATATCTGGCATAATTAACATTTTGTGAGAGATCCCTCTCGGAAGAGTAGAAGGCCAGTTCTCTCTTTGAAAGTGGTTCTGCACCTGTTACTCGGGAGCAGGCCTTCCGCAACCTTTGGGCTTAATTCCGGTGCTAAAAAACTGGCGGCATTGCCAAGCACAAGTTAAATATCATCCCTGGGAAGAACGACAAAGATTCAAAGGATAAAGGATTTCTGTGGGGAAACAAATATTCTTTCACATGAAAAAGGTTGTATCATTTTCCCTAGCGACTCCACTGAAATATTCTGGAAGGTGACTCCACTGAGAAAACCGGTGGTCAGAAAGAAAGAGATCTCTGGGGCAGACAAAAAATTTTGAATTTGCAAGAAGATTGTACGTTGTCTTGGTGACTCCACACCCACTTTGACCAGTGTCGCACTAGAGATCCTTGCTTCCAGAAAGATCCACACTAGAGGTAACCCTGATCCTGAAACTTTGCAAAGTGTGGATAATCCAAAAAGAATACTTATAAATAGAAATAAAGAGAAAGTGGATTTCTCGTTGTTTGGTACTTCATCATCTCAATATTTGTACAGTGTGGTGGAATCCGAATGGGGGGTTAGGGCTAAAATATTACTAACCAAATATAAATCTGAATCCGACCTAAAGAAAGTTGGGGTTAGCCCTAATACAATGCAATCCTATCTACTTTATTCTTTGTGACTGAACCTAGAAACCCCACCGAAAGCTAAAAAGATAGCCCCTATCTTTCAAAACGCCCAGTTCCCTAAACCCCTGTATGTTCCTAGTCAGCCTACCCTAATGGATCCTGCTAGATTTGCCCCGTTAACCCTACCTCCGATTCTACACGACCTCCCCATGAATTACGCCCAAAGAATTGTACTCTATGACAAGGAGGGGAATGTCTCAGCAAGATAACATGTGGATAAGTTCGACGATTTCATCGACCTGGAAGAGGTGGGTGATGAAGATGTCAAAATGTGGTTGTTTGCTCAGAGTTTGTTTGGGGAAGCCAAGAAGTGGTACAAATATTTGCCACCTAGTTCTATCCGCAGTTTTGCAGGTTTTCAAACCATGTTTCTAGAAAGGTGGGAGGATAAACAAATCCTGTTGTAGGTCTTGTCTCAATACAACAATCTCAATAAAGGGGGCTTTGAATCGGTCCATGAGTTCTCCAACAGATTCATACAGGTCTACAACTCGATACCTACCGATATCAAACCTTCCCCTAGGGTGGCTAAACTTCATTACACTGATGCCTTTGACAATGATTTTGCTTTGTTATTGAGATAAATAAAGTCAAACACCCTCCGAGCCATGTTCACTGATGCCCTAGAAGTAGAGGCCAATATGATGGCATGTGGAAAAATTAAACCTAGGTCAGAGGTTTATAGAAGGAAAGGAAGGGAAGAGGCACACCCCACTGCCTCTTCCTCTTCATCTAGTGATATAAAATTTGAGATGATGCTCAAAACTATGGAAAAATTGATGGACAGGATAACGGTCGCGGCCAAGCTGATGAATCGGGAACAGAATGAACCTCAGATAAGGAATCCTAATTTCAAGAGGCAAGTCCCTCCCCCGCTCCAACCCAACAGACCAAGAGATGTGAGGAATCCAAGAAACCAAGAAGAGCATCCAATCAGGCCTCCTTTCCCTGAAAACTATGTGGCTGCAAAAGATGAAGCTGAGTCCGTCGAATATCATATCCATCATTTCATAGATTTGGACTCTGAGATCTACTTGACTGAAGAGGAACATGATATGTTCACTCAAATGGATGATAAGACCCTGACAAGGGAATTGGAGCAATATCATAAAGGGTATATGCATGCTATAGATGATGTCAGAAAGATCAAGTTGAGAAATAGGGACTTCGCTATACATAAAGGAGGATTAAACCCAGACCAGCCTTTTAGTAGTCAAACCGGCCCAGGAAAAGGGGATGAAAAAAAAGGGGTCGATAGCACCTAGAGAAGTGTAAAAGGGGAGTCACTAATGTGAAAGAATTGGAGCTCATCCCACCTACCGAGTTGGGAAAAAACCCCCCCATGTTTAACCTCCAGAACGAGTTAGCTAATTTAAAGGTCTCGATTCCTTTCAATAAATTATTGAGGAATCAAGAATACCGGGATACTATAATGAAGATGATTGCAAACCAAGGAAAATCTCACCCGGATATCTTGGAACTGACTGAGGACAACCCTACTATCATTCTGGGATCTAAGATTGACGGCATGGACAGCGAAGACGAGGAGGTGCCCCCCTTTTACATGAGCTTGAATATACATGATATGGTGTTACACAATGCTATGTTGGATTCAGGAGCCTCACACAATCTGATGCCAAAGGGAGTGGTGGAAATCCTAGGATTGGAGATTACAAGGCCTTATAAATACCTGTATTCCTTTGATTCTAAGAGGGTAAAATGTCTGGGATTGATCAATGACATGGTGGTATCTTTAAACAAGTTGTCGTCTAAAATTGTAGTCGTGGATGTCGTTGTGGCCGACATTCCTCCCAAGTTTGGTATTTTGTTGTCAAGGTCTTGGACATCAACGCTAAAAGGCAGCTTACAAATGGACATGACCTATGCGACGATCCATGTTCGAAATGAAAGCAAAAGGTTATATAGTGAGAAGAGGTTTCCTTACGTCGTAAGAAGCCAGGCTCAGCTCGACATACATCATGTGTATGCCATGGATATGGACTTGGGGTCCTCTATTTTCTTCAATGATATATCTCCTTGCAACTCAAAAATCGTTGTGCCACAGAAGGATGAAAAGGATAAAAAAGATACCATCGAGCCGAAAGCTTTGGAAAAGGAGCAGAAAGAAGAAGGACTGTGGAAGATGTATTTCAACGGCTCGGTAGCTAAAGCGGGTGCCAGCACAGGTGTGTATATAATCTCCCCCATTGAGGATACCAAATATTACTCTTATAAGTTGATTTTGGAATTCTCTAACAATGTAGAAGAGTATGAGGCCTTGTTCCTGGGCCTGCATGCACTAAGGGTTTAGGAGCAAAAAGTGTCCAAATTTTTGGGGACTCGGAGCTTGTAATCAATTAGGTGAATGACAGCTACCAGACTAGACATCCAAGGATGAGAGCTTACCGGAATGAGGTATGGGATATGTTTGAAAATTTCTTCACTGATCATATAGTCCAAGTGATCCCCAGACATGAGAATGTGGTGGCGGACTCTCTAGCGACTGCAGCAGGAAAATTCGAAGCCCCTATGGCAAGGAAAAGGAAATATAAAGTAGATATTGTCAATAGACCTTCCATACCAGATAATACTAAATATTGGCAAGTCTTCAAAGACGATATGTAGATCAAAATATTTCTGGAATCGTCCGGTGAGATTGTAAACACTCACATAGATGAAGGTGGTGCTGACCCCATAATTTTCCTAGACATTGAAGAGGAAGGGGAAGAATCCGTCGGGAAAGGAAATTTAAAGGACTCCTTGGGAGGTAGGGATATAGTCCAGTTGAAAAGAAATCATATTCCTAAAGGCTTGATCCCTTTGGAATCTCTTTTTCACCAAAATGATGTAGCCAGAGATCCGAAGGTTCAACCTGCCATGGATGTCGTCGAAGATATAGATATCGGCACTGAAGGTGACCCAAAAATTATAAAATTGTCCAAGAAACTACCCACTAAAGAAAAAGAATGGTATGTGAACCTGATGAATAAATACACAGATGTGTTTTTGTGGAGTTATGAATATCTCAAAGAGTATGACACTTTCATCATAAAGCATACTATTCTGATTAAACCCAGAGAAAAACCATTCAGGAAAAAACTGAGAAGGATTAATCCGAAGTTAGTACCCATCATTGAAAAAGAAGTGAAAAGGTTGTTCGATGTTGGTTGTGGAGCCTAATCTTCCAAATCCAGAGATATTATTCAGTTGTGATTGTAACCCTAGAATTTTCCCATTGTATTTCCCCTATAAAAGAAATCATTGTAAATCGACTAGGTATGGTATTGTATTGTACTGGAAGAGAGACTGTGAGAGCGTGAAGAGGAAGTGCAGCGGTTTTGTTGCAAGGTGTATCCCTTCATCTTTCTAGACTGTAATAAAAGGACTGGAAAATTTCTTTGTGGACGTAGCCCATCGTTTGGGTGAACCACGTTATATTTGTGTCTCTCTGTAATGTTTTAATGCGTTTTACATCTTGTTTATTGATTTAACTGTATATCTATTATTGCTCTGCAGTCCTATTTTTTAACAATTAATATCAGAGCCAAAAGGTCTATTTGGTTGGTAAACTCGCAGGAAAGAAGGGTTCCTGGTTCGAGTGGGATCAAAGGCGGAAGAAGGAAAGTTTAGGGTCGATAAATTTAACAGCCAAAACTATCAGTTATGGAAGATGCAAATGGAGGACTATCTGTACGAGAAGGATCTGTACCTGTCGTTGGGCGCAAAATCAAAATAGCCGACAGCTATGAAGGATGAATAATGGGAGGTTCTTGACAAAAAGGCATTAGGAACAATACGGTTGTGCCTGGCTTCGTCGGTCGCCTTCAATATTTCGAAAGAAAAAACAACAAAGGGTGTGATGAGCGCATTGAGTAAGCTCTATGAAAAACCCTCAGCTTCTAACAAGGTATTTTTAATGAAGCGTTTATTTAATATGAAGATGTCGGAAGGTGGATCTATTGCTGACCATTTAAATGAGTTTAATACACTTACCAATGAATTAAGTTCTGTAAAAGTGAACTTTGATGATGAGGTTAGGGCTCTTCTAATCTTGTGCTCATTGCCAGAAAGCTGGAATAGCTTGGTCATGGCTGTAAGAAACGATGTCCCTAGTTCAAACACTCTTACATTTGATGATGTTGTTAGTGTTATTCTTAGCAAGGAAATGCGAAGAAAAAGCACAAGTGAGACATCAGGTAATGCGTTGACCATGGAGAGTAGAGGGAGACAAAACAAGAGACGAAGGAGCCCAGGAAATTGCAGCAAGTTGAAAAAGGGAAGATCCAAGTCCAGATTCGGAAAAATAGAGTGTTGGAACTATGGTAAGAAAGGACACCTAAAGAAAGACTGCAGAGCACCAAAGAAGAAAGGTGAGAGGCAGCAAGAGACTACCCAGGAAGCTAATGTAGCAGGTGATGTGTTACAAGATGCTTTGATTCTTGCATTAGATAATACTAGTGATTACTGGGTAGTAGATTCAGGGGCTTCATGTCATGCTACACCCCATAGGAAATTCTTTTATGATTATGTTCAAGGTGATTTTGGGCATGTGTTATTGGGGGATGATGAACCATGTAAAATTGTTGGAAAGGGTAAGGTACGAATTAAGCTAAATAATGGAAATGACTGGTTTCTAAAGGATGTAAGGCACATTCCTGCTATGAAAAGAAATCTTATCTCAAGAGGGCAGTTGGGAGATGGCGGTTGTTTGTCTACGTTTGGAGAAACATGGTGGAAGGTCACTAAAGGATCAATGGTAATTGCAAAAGGATATAGGAAACAATATATTTATGATAATGGTAATTGCAAAGGTATGTTATATTTATGTCCTCATAATACTGATTATTCTATTTCTGTAGCTTCCACAGAAACAAGTGCAACGTTGTGGCATCATAGGCTTGGCCGCGTGAGTGAGAAGGGGATGCAGATTCTCCACTCAAGGAAACTGCTTCCAGATCTGAAGCAGGTAAGTTTGGAATTTTGTGAGAACTGTGTTTATGGAAAACAAAAGAGAGTTAGATTTCTTAGGGTTGGGAAACAAAAGAAGAGTGAAAATTTAGAGCTTGTCCATACAAATGTATGGAGACCAGCTCAGGTACAATCTTTTGGTGGCTCTCGTTATTATGTTACTTTTATTGATGATGCAACTAGAAAAACTTGGGTTTATTGCATTAGACAGAAATCTGATGTGTTTGATACTTTTAAGAAGTGGAAAGCTTTGGCTGAGAATGAGACAGGAAAAAGGTTGAAATGTCTCAGATCTGATAATGGAGGCGAGTACTGCAGCAAGGAGTTTGACAGTTACTGTTCACACAATGGGATTCATAGAGAGAAGACAGTCCCTGGAACACCCCAAGAAAATGGTGTGTCAGAAAGGATGAATATAACGATCATGGAGTGTGCAAGGTGTATGAGATTGCATGCAGGGTTGCCCTTACAGTTTTGGGTTGATGCTGTAAACACTGTTGTTTATTTAATAAATAGAGGGCCTTCAAGCGCTTTGGATGGTAGCATTCCAGAGGAGGCATGGACAGGTAAACAGGTAAAATACGCATTTTTTAGAACTTTTGGTTGTGAATCATTTGTCCATATTGATAAATATGATAGAAAAAATCTTGAGGCTAAATCCAAGAAATGTACCTTTATTGGATACGGGGTTGATGATTTTGGTTATCGCTTATGGGATCTTTAAAATCGCAAAATCATTAGGAGTAGAGATGTAGTGTTCAATGAAAAGGTCATGTACAAAGATCAGTTGCAGGGAAAGAAAGAAGAAAAGGAAAGCACAGAGTACACAGTGCTTGATGAAATCAAAGAAAATGATGTTCCAAAAGCACCAAAAAATCAAGAGCAGCAGCAGGTACATGAAACTCCTGCAACTGTAAGAAATTATACTAGGTTAAGTAGACCCCATGAATGATTCTCTCCTTCACTGTATTATTTATTGATGACTGATTCTGGTGAACCAGAATTTTTTGAAGAAGCAATGCAGGTAGAAACTAGAAAGAAGTGGGAGCAAGGCATGGATGAGGAGATGGACTCATTGGTAAGAAGCCAAACTTGGGATCTGGTTAAGTTTCCTACAGAAAAAAGGGTATTGCAAAATAAATGGGTTTACAGGTTGAAGGAAGAAGATGGAGGAAAGAAGCGGTACAAGGCTAGACTTGTTGTAAAGGGGTTTGCACAAAAGAAAGGTATAGATTTTGATGAAATATTTTCTCCTGTTGTTAAAATGACTTCAATTAGAACTATTTTAAGTCTAGTGGCGGTAGAAGATTTGCATCTTGAACAATTAGATGTAAAAACGGCCTTTCTCCATGGGAATTTGGAGGAAGAGATTTATATGCAGCAGCCACAAAGGTATGAGGTCAAAGGGAAGGAGAATTTGGTTTGCAAGTTGAAGAAGAGCTTGTATGGCCTGAAGCAAGCTCCAAGGCAGTGGTATTTAAAATTTGATAAGTTTATGACAGAACAAGGTTATGATAGATGTCATTCTGACCACTGTTTTTATTTCAAGAGGCTAGATAACGGAAGATATATTATCTTGTTATTGTATGTGGATGACATGCTTGTTGCAGGGTCTAACATGCAGGATATAAATGTGCTCAAAAGAAAACTAGCTAAATCATTTGCGATGAAGGATTTGGGTGCTACAAAGCAAATCCTTGGTATGAGAATAACAAGAGACAGGAAAAATCGCAAATTGACATTGTCTTAAGGTGAGTACATAGAAAAGGTGTTGCAGATCTTTAGAATGTAGAATGCAAAACCAGTCAGCACACCTTTGGCAAGCCATTTCAAACTAAGCAAGCATATGTGTTCAGAGACATAGGAAGAGATAGATTACATGTCCAAGATTCCCTATTCATCAGCAGTTGGGAGCTTGATGTATGCCATGGTGTGCACAAGACCAGATATTGCACATGTAGTGCGAGTTGTGAGCAGGTATATGAATAATCCAGGTAAAGAGCATTGGAAAGCAATACAGTGGATTCTCAGGTATTTGAGAGGTACCACTTCTCATGCATTATGTTTTGGAGGTTCAGACATTGTTCTACAAGGATATGTTGATGCAGATATGGCTGGTGATAAAGATAGCAGGAGGAGCACCACAGGGTATGTGTTTACTATAGGTGGAATAGCAGTAAGTTGGATTTCAAAACTGCAACAGGTTGTTGCACTTTCAACAATGGAAGTAGAGTATGTTGCTGCTACAGAGGCTAGTAAGGAGATGATTTGGTTGTAGAGGTTCATGGAAGAATTGGGTAAGAAACAGGAGAATAGTAGGTTGTATAGTGATAGCCAAAGTTCCATTCATCTTACAAATAACTCAGCCTTTCATTTGAGGACTAAACATATACAACTCAATTACCACTTCATAAGATCTATTCTAGATGAAGAACTGTTAAAACTGGAAAAGATTCACACTAGCCATAATCCTACAGACATGTTGACAAAGGGAGTAACCAAAGAGAAACTGAGTTCCTGCTCGGTTTCTATTGACCTTAAAGCATGAAGGTGAAAAGAAGAAATTTGCCAAGTTGAAGGTCTAGAACATAGTCCAGCAAGTGCAGTAGCGGTGGAGTTGCTGTGATTAGTCTCCAAGTGGGAGATTGTTGGTTGTGGAGCCTAATCTTCCAGATCTAGAGATATTATTCAGTTGTGATTGTAACCCAGGAGTACTGTACAATCATTCCCCATGCCTTGGGGTTCGGGGAAGCACCTCAAAAAAGGGGGTTTGGGGGTAGCACCCCCGAGAAAACAGGGGTTCGGGGGTGGAGCCCCCGAAAAAAAAAATTGGGATGAGTGTTGGCCAACAGTATTGCGGACCCATGGTATTGGGTTAACCCTAGAATTTTCCCATTGTATTTCCCCTATAAAAGAAAGCATTGTAAATCGATTGGGTATGGTATTGTATTGTACTAGAAGAGAGACTGTGAGAGCGTGAAGAACAAGTGCAGTGGTTTTGCTACAGGGTGTATCCCTTCATCTTTCTGGACTGTAACAAAAGGACTGGAAAATTTCTTTGTGGACGTAGCCCATCGTTTGGGTGAACCACGTTATATCTGTGTCTCTCTGTAATGTTTTGATGTGTTTTGCATCTTGTTTATTGATTTAACTGTATATCTATTATTGCTCTGCAGTCCTGTTTTCTAACATTCAATGCAAAGATAATAGTAACTCTAAGGTTTTCAAAATGGGTAGCCAATTTGGTTCCTGTTCAGAAAAAGAATCGGGAGATAAGGCTGTGCATGGATTTCAGGAACTTAAATAAAGTATCTTTGAAAGATAACTGCCCATTACCAAAGATGGACCAAATCCTGTAGAAGGTGGTAGGCTCAGAAAGGATATCCACTATGGATGGCTTTTCTAGTTATAATTAGGTGAAGGTATTACCTGAAGATAAAGAAAAAACCACTTTCACCACACCTTGGGGTACATTCATGTACACAAAGATGTCGTTTGGGTTGATGAATGCTGGAGAAACCTTTCAATGTGCCATGGATATTGCTTTTCCAGAAGAGAAAGAAAAATTTGTGGTGGTATACATGGACGACATTACTGTATACTCCAGGTGGGATAAAGATCACGTTAGGCATTTGGAAAGAGTTTTCATCAACTGCAGGAAGTACGGCATCTCATTGAACCCTAGAAAGTCAAACTTCGCTCTAGAAGAAGGAAAGTTCCTGGGGCACATCATTTCGAAGGAAGGGATCAGGATCGATCCAGACAGGGTAAAAGGCATATTCAGAGTAGAAGAACCAAGGAGTAAGAAAGAAATACAATCTTTCATCGTTCAATTCAACTTCTTGAGCAGGTTCATCCCTAGCTTTGTCGAAATCCTGATGGACATTATTTGCATGCTGAGGAAAGATCATGAAATCAAATGGACAGTGGGAGCCAAGAAATCTTTCAGAAGTATAAAACAAGCCATTTCAGAAGCTCTTGTGTTGATCAGCCTAGATTTTGAGAAGGATTTCTTAGTATTTCCGTATGCTTCAGAACATACTGTAGCGACAGTGTTGCTGCAAAAGAATGATCGGGGTGAAGAATAGCACATAGCTTTCTTTAGTAAAATATTGAGGTATGGAGAATTAAGATATAGTATAATGGAAAAACAAGCCTACGCTTTGGTCAAATCCTTGAAGTATTTCATAATTTACCTCCTCCATTCCCACATAATTGCCTATGTACCTTGTAGTGTAGTGAAAATCATACTTACACAGCCTGACCCTAAAGGAAAGAGAGCTAAATGGGTTGCAGTGCTCCTAGAATATGACATAGAAATCAAGCCCACGAATTTGATCAAAGGGCAAGGATTGGCTGAGATGATGATGGACTCCCATTGTGACTCCCTGCAACTGAACTTCCTCACCTGTTAGTCTGATCAGGTAGAGGCCGAGGTGAAAATAAAGCCAGATTTCTCTGCATCTCCTTGGTATGCTAACATTGTTTTCGTATTGCAGAATTTACAACCTCCTACCGGGCTAAGCAAAACCTGGGCTAGATTTGTGAAACTAAAGCTACAAAGTTTTGCATCATAGATCAGTACCTTTATTGGAAGGACCCCAGGGGGATACTGCTGATTTTTCTTCTGGAGAACGAGGCTCAACATTTGGCAAAGGAATTCCATGAAGGAGATTGTGGAGGACACCATTCCTGGAAGGTTACCCCAAACAAAATTTTGAGGGCAATATTTTATTGGGCTTCGTTGTTTTTAGATGTCTATAATGAAATGACTAAATGCCACCAATGTCAAGTTTTTAAAGGAAAAAGGAAAGTGGTGTCTCTTCCCCTCAACCCTATATCCGTAGAAGCTCCTTTCCAGCAATGGGGGTTAGATTTCATTGGGGAAATAAATCCAAACTCCTCTGGGCAGCATAAGTGGATTCTGACTGCCACTGATTACTTTACAAAGTGGATTGAGGCGATACCCACCAGGAGGGCTACAGAAGAAGTGATAATGGATTTCTTAGAAAATAATATTTTAGCGAGGTTCGGTTGCCCGAAGCGGATTGTGACAGACAATGCACCTGCATTTAAATCTAGGAAAATGATCAATTTTTGCCACAAATATCATATAAGCTTAAATCACTCTACGACTTATTACCCCCAGGGGAACAGACTAGCAGAATCCTCTAACAAAATCCTTATGAGGATCATTAAGACGTTGTTGGAGGGCAACAAGAAATCCTGGCACACAAAATTGAAATATGCCTTGTGGGCCGATAGAATCGGCACCAAAAGGGCCATCTGTATGTCATCGTTTCAGCTGGTATATGGAGCAGAGGTAATTTTTCCTGTCTCCCTGGGAGTTCCAGTCATGAAGTTATTACCGGATCCATTGGATGAGCCTAATCCCATTCAGAGAAGTATCAATCAGATCATTGAGATTAATGAAGTAAGGGACAAGGCCTATGATAAATTCTAGATACACCAGGAAAAGATGAAGAATACCTTCGACAAGAAAATAAAAGAAGATGTTTTCCAGGTCGATGACTTGGTGCTAAAATGGGATGCCCTGCACGAAGGAAAAGGGAAGCATGGAAAATTTGACCACTTATGGGTAGGCCCATACCTTATTGCGTCCCACAGAAGAGACAATGCCTTCATTTTGTAGTATCTAGATGGGTCACAGTACGAAGGAGGAATGATGAATGCGAGGTTCCTGAGGCATTACCTGGAATAAATTAACTAAGGTCTGTGTATCATAGTGTAAATATGTTTTATGTTTAATTGGTACAGATGGTGAATCAGAATATTTGAAGCCTGTGGAGAGGGCCCTAAGATCAGAATAAGTAACCATTCTTTCAAAGTATGTTTTCTTTCCAGCAGTAGAATAAAAGGAGGTTTTCAATGGAGTAGGAGACTAGTCTACGGGTTCTTTGCTACCTCATTGGGAGGATAGAATCCCTCGTGGAGCCGGTTGTTAACACTCTGTTAAATTTTGGTTATAAGAGATACCTGGGAATTTCAGCCTCGGTGAGAAGTGTTGAGAAGGTAGCTTAGTGTTCACAGAAGGGGCTGATGGCACACACAAGATAGCACTCGGCCATTGGAATAAGCCTCGGTGGTGAATGTCGAAAGTGGCAAGACAGTTTGTGGATCGGAGCAGCAAGGTAGAGAAGAAAACGTTGGGCACACTGAAGGAATTAAGTGGGACTCATGATCGAAGGCTGAGATTGGTCAGTTGGCAGACCAACCGCGTCAAAACATTTCACACAGTGAACATTCCCGACCAAAGCCACTTTTCAAGATTGTGAAATGGTTTAAATGACGGAGGCATGCAACGGTCGAAAATGGGATCCAAGAAGATCCACGGTTGAAATCGATTTTGCACCCCAGAGTTTTTAGGACGCTACAGCAATTGCGGATTGCGAAGAGTGGTATGGGCCATTTTGATTGGCGGTCCCTATGAGAATGGAGGGAGATCGGTGGTTATAGTTCATTTTGCAATCTGGAGTACCATGGAGGGAAACAGAACCTCACTTTGAGAATAATGGTGGGGTCCGCCCAGATCAACAGTTGTGAAAAAAATCGGTCTCAATCGATGGTTGAAATGTACGCACGCGAGGTAGGGGAAGATGTAACATAAAGAACCTCACATACCTATGGTTCATATCGCAAATAGTAATATCTACGATGCAAACCGCCTGGGAAGAGTGCGAAGGTTATGTTGTGTGAAAAGCTATAAAGAGTTCCACGTGAAGTTGCAAAGATTTGTCTTTTCCAAAACCTAGAAGCAGTAGAATATGCAACCACATCCAGAGTGCCAGCACGGAAAAACCAAGATATTGTGCTGCAGAACAAGGTAGGCCCCTGATACCCTCTCAGTGCTATTTGAAAATGGACAGAATAGAAGTGGTAGGGGTGAGAGATGATGTAGAACCTAAGACCATAGGTCGAAAGGCAGAAGAAATACTGGTGGATGAGAATGTTGATATTTTTGATACCATCCTGGTAGGAGAGGCCATTGAAACCGCCAGGGACAAATTGGAAAATCTTAAGAATCGAGGTGGAGATACCTGTGGTGTTTTTAAATCTTTCTTTCATTTCTTCTCTGTTGGCCAAACCCCCCATTGCCCTGAGTTTTTCGAGTGGTGTGCGCGCAATTTCTCTGCCACCAAATAAATCAAAGTCTAAAATCATTTGCTTAGTCCAAGCTTCCATCATCCGCAAAACCCTGGATATCCCCGATGAATTTGTCTATATATTCTAAAGCTACCAGGAAGAGAGTATTACACGTTGTTTTATAGAGTCTACAGTCGAAAGTAGAGAAACCTTCCTGAAGGCCTGTTCTAAACCAGATAGTGAACCCATCGAGCTGTCTTACCCTATTGACCTCAACCAATTCAATGAAGAAACCCATTGGTGTATATCCCTAGCCAGTCAATTCCTAGGTCTAGATACCAATTATTATGTCACTGAGTCACTACTGAGCCTTTTTTTCGTCCTGAGTACTTGTCCGGCCGAACCTAAATTTCCTGGACAGTCCTGTCAACTGTATTGCCTTAAGTTTGATGAGTTCCTGGCCGAGAAAATTCATTCTCAGTTAGCAAATTTCCACGTCACTAGAATGTTTAGATTCCAGTCCTTTTTGCTGAGAATGTTTATAGCTTATAATGAGGAAGACCTACAAGTACCAAAGCTGGAAATCACTGCTGATATGGCTATTGATTACTATAAATTCATGGATCAATTGATGGACAAAATATACAAACTCTTATTTCAAGAAATATTGCCTAGGGTGTTTCCTGAGATGAGGCAAATGCTACAACTGTCAAACAGCAAGAAGATAGGGGACTGGTTCCTTACAGAATTTGGAACAACAATAAGGTTGTATGGCTTCGTGCATCTACCCTACATTCTACCAGCTTTCCTAACTACTAAGGTTTTCTCCCTGGAATTGATCCGGCAAAAACTCATTGTTGAAGAAGAGCACTTCTTGAACTTTAAGAAAAGTTCAAATTTGATTTTCCCATGGGAAGTAGGACCATACACAGTCAGAAACAGGGTTGCTTTGCCCCTTGTTACCAATTTTCTTAGAGGCATGGATTTTTCCCTGGGACAAGCGATAAATTATCACCCTCACCAAATAATTTCCAAAAGGAGGAAATCTCACAAATGCAGGCCTTTTGAACATACTGAAATATCTGGACTTAGAGAAGTAGAAAACTGGGACGATTTCCCTAATCCTGCCCCGATGGAAACCAGCATAGAGAAAGACACTGGCTCACAGCTACCGAGGGTAGCTTCTCCCCAAAGAGAATTGGCTCAAGTAGTTGCAATAGCTGGGGAATTCTCATGATTGGTCAGCTATTCAGAGAGTTCAATAAAAAGAGGGGCTCCAGAGCCCATGGACACTGAAGAAATGGACATTGCCAGCATGCCCAAGAACTAGAAAATAGAATGGGGACAGCAATTGGTGCAGGTTAAAAAGGGCCAGGCAAAGGGACGTGAGAAGAAGAAGGATTTAGTGGAAGAACAGCAACAGGAAGAGCCCAAGACAGTTGGATTGCAAATACAATAGTATGTATTTGACGGGAAAACTCCAAGCAAGCATTCATCCAAAGAGGACTGGCTAGGATCTTACCAAGAGAGGGCTGAGAAAACTTTCCAGGATACAACAGAACTATATAGTGAAGCATCGTGGTTGCCTTACCCCAATGTGGCGCTGAAAAATGTAAGAGATCATGTCATTGACACCCTCAGCCTAGCCTTGGCAATGGGGAACAAGCTGTCAGAGGTCAGTGTGAACCTCTCAAAGGTTCCCACTCCTAACATAATACACCTCAACCAAGAGACTAGAGATATATTGAATACCAGATTGCTCAAGGCTACCATACAGGTGTCCAAGCTGGAGGAAAGTAAAGAAAAAACTTTGAACCTTTTAAGGAAAGTGAGAGTGGAGAACAAAGCACTCAAAACCCAAATCAACAGTATATAGAATGAATCAATGCAAATAGAAGGACTAGCACATAAAGGGAGTTTGGCTCAGAAATTGATCGATGACAAAGAGAAGGAGATCTAGACTCTAAAGAAGAAGTTAAAAATACCTGCCACCCAGCTCGCTCAAGCAAAAGAATTGGCTGAATTTGAAAGAGAAAAAGAGACATTAAACACTGAGCTTACCGACTACAAAGCTAAGCTACTAAAGCTCAAAGAAAATGAAAGGCAGTGGGAAGCATACATCTAGATTTTGAAGAAAAGGAATGTAGAGTTAAAAACCTGGTTAGCAATGAAGGAAAAAGAGATTCAAGGAAGAAGTGATGAGAATACAATTCAATCCACAGGTGTGGTTGGAGCGATAGATACCAGTTCCCTCTCTAGAGAAATGTCCCAAATAGGCCTAAAAGATACAGAGCTCATTAAACTAAAACAGCATATCAAGGAACTGGAAAAAGAAAGGGTCAAAGAGAAACAAGGAAGAGAAAAAATAGAAGAGAAGTGCCAAGAGCTGATTCAACAAAACGCCAAGTTGAGCCAACAGGTGGTCGGTAAACTTGCCTTGCAAGGTGCTAGGCATTTGATCTGGGATCGGATTATTATAGAAGCTGACAAGTTCCAGCCTTATCTAGATTTTGTTGAAGACCGGGAAAGCACTATGATAGAAGCCAAGAAAAAAGTCCATGTAGTATTAGGAGAAGTACAGAGAAGGCCCTTGGTGACAGCGGAGAATGCCATTGATTTCTTAAGCTCTTTTTCAGATTATTTCACCAACCGATACGGTATCCAAAACAGGGTTGTTGTTGTCTCTAGAGCTATAAAGGT
The DNA here is from genome assembly GCA_001517045.1 of Pseudotsuga menziesii. Classification (NCBI taxonomy): domain Eukaryota; kingdom Viridiplantae; phylum Streptophyta; class Pinopsida; order Pinales; family Pinaceae; genus Pseudotsuga; species Pseudotsuga menziesii. The sequence goes on from LPNX010059288.1 coordinate 191,356, forward strand.
AGTTGTTAAGCACATGATGTTGGAGACTGTACAGGCCAAAATAAAAGTTATTGAGCACAAAGTCCTGGAGGTCATCAAGATATTTAGACCACTGGTACGCAGAGGACTCCCTTTTTTCTGGGAAGAAAAAGGTCCTTTATTGTCCCTGAAGGAGTATCGGGAATGCCTAATGCACTGCCGATTAGACAATAGCAAATTTGGAGATATGCAACAATAGTTGTCAGGGAAGGTCATTTTTTATCAATTGACCATGGATTTTGAATTCCTGTTTGATTTTAAAGCCGCATGCACAAAATTCCCTGAGACTTCATACTTGGAAACGATGGAGCTCAAAGCACAAGCATACGACATGGTCGTTGCACCCCTGCCTGGTCCTGATTTATGGAAATTCATTCAGCAATATGGGTCGACCAAATTCAAAATGCATTCATAGGAGTGGCAATGATAATACACAGGAAGTTTTCCCTACGTTGCATGCCCATCCCAACTATCGCCTCTCTTGGGACTTTGTATAGTTGTCACCCACCAGATTGAAATATAAGGAACTCTCGTGCTTATTCCCTCCTGCATTCGACATTTCATTGTTAATCTGTTTTATGCAAACCGCAGCCGATGTGCCACCTAAGAGTTGGTTAGAGGATGTCCTTCTGTTGTAATAAATTTTGATTCCCAGATGTCGGTTTGGGAAATCCCAATGCTATAAATATACCTCCTGAAGAAGGAGAAAGGGTTGAAACGAATGTAATTTTTGTTGTGTATGTTTTCGAGAGAATTTTAATAAAATTGCAGACCCGAGGTCGAAGTTTCTTACAGGGATTCATGTGTCATTCGTATTTGCAGTCTGTAGCTTCCTCTCTTATGTGAATGTTTTTCTAGTTTATCTTGCACATTTTGTTTTCTTTCATATCTGAAACGTAGTGTATAACAGTTTGGAATTCATACTTGCTATGCTCCGTCTATTGTTTTAGATATTCACCAAAGTTCTCTTCTAAAGTTGATACAAAATTCATTTTTCAAAGCTCTGTGCCGATGGTCTATTCATGTTCCTCTTTTTCACCAGATAATTATAAATCGACTGCGACCGAGTGGCTATCTTTCCCCTGTGTTGAAATCAGTTGCATAACTTTTGTTTATTTCTGTTATATATCTTCGCTCCATCGCCCAATGGTTATGTGTTTTGTTTCAACCTATTTTACAACAATTCATAGTTTCGCTTGCATATATCTAGCATAATTAACATTTTGTGAGAGATCCCTCTCAGAAGAGCAGAAGGTCAATTCTCTCTTCGAAAGTGATTCTGATGTTACCCGGGAGCGGGCCTTCCGCAACCTTTGGGCTCAATTCCGGTGCTAACAGAATCTATGAGATATAAGAAGTATTTCAAGGATAGAGAAAATTCCTTTCCTTTTATTGGCTATATTCAACAATTTCCTTCTCATCACTTTTTGATTGAAAGGTTTGCTAGTATTATGCAATTTTTTTCGAAAATGAATATTTGAAGTAAACTAAGTTTTACTTATTCTTAATGTTGGTGGATTACAAAACAAGTATCTTTGAAGTACGGTAAGTTTTACTTATTTTTAATGTTGGTGACAAGTTCATATCACTACCTATATGTGGATGTGTATAAATTAACCTTCATATCACTATTTATATATGGATGATGGTGATAAAATAATATATAATAGAAAAAACATAGTAAAAATAAAATACATATAATATAAAATACATATTATATAAAATAATAAAAATAAAATACATATAATATAAAATAATATATAATAAAAAAAACATAGTCTTTTTCGACATTGGCGCGACTCGTTTTGGACAATTCTGTGCAATTTGGACATTTTTATGATTTTTTGCTCCTGTGTGTCATTTCGTGCAGCACGGGATTGAGAATTGGAGCTTAGGTTTTATAATTGGAGCTCACATTTGAGAATTGGAGCTCAACATTTCTACTTCAAGCTCAAGGTTCCGGCCATTTGGGGCTCACGGTTCATGTTTGGAGCTCACAAATCCAATTTGGAGCTCATGGCTCAACGGCTAAGCATCACCTCATTTTTTTGGGCATGCTGTGACAGGGGTGTTTGGGAATGCAATCGGTTCAGGGTTTTAGATTGGATGGGCATGCAACTGGTTCAGGGTTTTAGTTTTTTTGGGCATGTTGTGATGTTTGTTTTGTATTTTTGGGAAAACATCTACAACCACATCAATTCCAAACTGAAATTTTAGATGCCATAGATTGCCACATTACATTACGATAGATGAGAGCTAGAGAAAACATTATCTCTTGGCTCACCATAGCCCACCCATCATCAAAGCTGCAAGGGAGTAGGGAGCAGTTCTATGTGAATACTCGACCTAAATAGAGTAGTGGTTTACCTTCAAAAATAGTTCCCACCCTTTCTTGCACGCCAAGATTCTGTTACAACAATTAGAAACCTGACTTGAATGAAATGAATCCCCCACCCCTATATGATTATAAATGGTTTATCAATGTTATAATGAACTCGATTAACCACCCTATATCCAAAATTGATCTAACTTGGTTTATGGATGATTTGATTTTTTTCGTGTCATTTAAAACATCCTTGTCTATATGTATCTGAGCTATGCATCCAAAATCAAATGGATAGCCTATACAACAGGGGGGTTGTCCACTGGACAAGGAAAACACATGGATTACCAACATGAGGGAAAGCCGACAAGTTTTGTTGGGTCTTATTAGGTCCTTAATTTTTAATTTTTAGAATGACATTTGTTTGGATGAAGTGGTGAGAGATGGAAGATATTTGGTTAGAGAAGGAGAGGAGATAACAGGTAGTCCATCAAGCCAAACAGTGAAGAAAGACATTGGATATATAGGGTTTTGATTGGAATTCCCCAGCCTTAAGAGAGGATATATTTTGTAAAGTTTTAGGCCTGGAAAAGGGTTGTTGGTACTGTTATTAATGAGCTTGTTATAGTTGATAGCTAGTATAATATGGTTAAACAGTAGAAGGGTGTTGCAGTTGCTTGAATTGTAAGGCTTTTGGGATAATAGTGGATAGTCATTCTTGTAATATGGTCTATACTAGACTTGCTATATTTATGTTCTGATGATGTATTGTATTATGACGAAAATTAATGGAATGAGACCTCCATTCCAAATATTTGGTTTTTTCCTTTTATATGCAAACTATGACTTGGTATGAGAATGAGTTGCAGTTGAATGAATGGGGACTTGAATAAGTAAATAAAGGAACCCTATACGGTGGAGAAAATGTTGGTCATGATGTCCATGTTGCATTAGAGTCATATAGAATTTAGTGTCATGTGATGCTTTGGGTTAGACCTTACCTTCTCCAAGCATTGAATATGCCAATGCTTGGACTATAATAGACCACCTTTGTTGGACACTAATTCAAACCCGTGTATGAGTTTGAGCTAACATTTACATCCACTCTACAGGATCTCCAGAGAACTAACATCATTATTTGTCCATTACTATAAAGGATATGTACTAGAATATTTGCCTGGACTTGTTGATTTCACCGTTAAGTTAAACCTAAATGATAAACAGAGAGGAGCACTAAGAAAGCTACAACACTTTCTAGGAAATAGAATGAGTAGAGATATACTGATCTTAGTTCTTGGAGATCAAGTAGAGTGGATGCTTGGTTGCTCAATAGGTTCCAAATATTTAGGTTCCTCATTAGATGATTCACTATATGAATCATATATGGGGTCCCCAAAACTATGATTATTGATTTCAAATATAACATCCAACTCTTCATGAAATGGATAAATGCATGCATTTTCCATCTCATCATCAAACAAGGGTTTTCCTACAAAATATTCCTCATCAGAATCTCAACAATATGGACCATCTAATTCATATTCTTGGGATGAGTTAATATAAGAGGAGAATGGGTTCTTTCATAAATAGGGCCTTCTTTAAAGAAATATTCATGGATTTTTTCAAGGGCTTGATTTTGTGGAGGGTAAACTAGATCCTCAACAGATTCCTCATCAAGAATAGGATCCCATATCTTGTATAACAACTTGAGAATATTTACAATTGAGTATACACCCTTACTAGGAATCCATATATACCAATTTCTTATGTCACGTTTTTGCAAGTTAAGATATATATTAAACATATTCATCTTAATATCCTCAGGGCCACATTCAACCTTGGAAGAGATTCAATATGTAATTCCACATGAAACCTAGAAGATTCATATTTCCCATGGTATTTTCGGAATGCATTCCTCCCATCTATCATTATGAAATTGATTAGGATACCCCAAGATATCCAAGAAAACCATTAGAATCTTCTATGAAGTCTTGGGTTATGCACTACAGAGTAGCATTGAATAGGTTAAAACATCCAATCTACAGGATCTCCAAGAACTAACATAATTATTTGTCCATTACTATAAAGAAGATGTACTAGAAGATCTGCCTGGACTTGTTGATTTCACCGTTAAGTTGAACATAAATGATAAGCAGAGAGGAGCACTAAGCAAGCTACAACACTTTGTAGGAAATCAAATGAGTAGAGATATAATCTCTGCAGCAGTCTGCATACATCTATAAGTTTAATTATGTTAGTTCTTAAAGATCATGTAGAGTGGATTCTTGGTTGCTCTATCAGTTGCTTCTTGGATTTTATAATTTTTTGTAAAGTACTATACTTTCTCAAACAAATCCTTTAAGTTTTCATCAATAGAATTCATACATGTAGAATTCAATAGAAGTCACAACATATTTTTGAAGCCTAATATACATAATTCCGTGGACCTTTTCGGAGATAATTTTGCACACTTTTAAATGGATAACAGCATGTTAATGATAATTCTAGGAAGTGATAAAAATCATAAGATAGAATTAAAACTTCACCTTGATCACTTTTAATCTCGGGAAATGATTAAGCATTTCAGGTGTATCTGAACAGTCCATCCACCCTTTGCCCTAAGTCGCTGCCTCAAATTAATTCTCAACAAACCACAAAAAAATTAATTTTGGGTGAAATCTCAGCATAAATAACATCATTCCTGGGTTTGTTGCAACTATTGAGAAGGCACCCTTGGCATAAAAAAGGGACTACTATGCACATTTAGGCAAATTGGAGCTGCATATAATGATGAACCTGCATGTAAGGTGATGAGCAGCAATTGGAGGCTACCCTAATCAATTCAGTCCTTCAACAATATACCTCAGGTAGGTCATATCATTGATGTATCTCAAGATACTGTCAACAATAATAACATCCACCTTCAACCATGTCACAAAGAATGGCAACCTTGTTTCAATAGTGAAAAAAAGGTAGGTCAGATTAATTCTTTTATTATGAAAGAAGGTAGGTCGGATTAATTCTTTTATTATGAAAGAAGGTAGTTCGGATTGATGGTTGTACTCCTAAATTTTGTTGAAGATGTTAATCCAACAAAATGGCCATTTTGATTTTTCCACCACTTAATTTAGGGTTCTTCCCCTCGGCCTTCCAAATTTTTTTGATGCAATTTATGTAACTTCGATTCTTCAAATTCATGATATAGTAAGCCTTGGGCATACAAATTTTGTATGTACCTCAAATGATATATGGATTGTGTAATAAAATTGGCCCAATATCCTGATTCAACCGTGAGGTGCTTAATATCCTCAGGGCCAAATTCAACCTTGGAAGAGATTCAATATGTAATTCAACATGAAACATAGAAAATTGCTATTGCCCATGTAATTTCGGAATGCATTCATCCCATCTATAATTATGAAATTGATTAGGATACCCCAATATGTCCAAGAAAACCATTAGAAACTTCTCTGAAGTGTTGGGTTATGCACTATGGAGTAGCACTAAAGAGGTTAAAACATCCACTCTACAGGATCTCCACAGAACTAATAGCATTATTTGTCCATTACTATAACGGAGATGTACTAGAAGATTTGCCTGGACTTGTTGATTTCACCGTTAAGTTGAACCTAAATGATAAACAGAGAGGATCACTAAGAAAGCTACAATACTTTGTAGGAAATCAAATGAGTAGAGATATAATGATGTTAGTTCTTGGAGATCCTGTAGAGTGGATGCTTGGTTTCTCTATAGGTTCCAAATATTTAGGTTCATCATTAGATGCTTCACTATATGAATCATATATGGGGTCCCCAAAAATATGATTATTGATTTCAAATATAACATCCAACTCTTCATGAAATGGATAAATGCATGCATTTTCCATCTCATCATCAAACAAGGGTTTTCCTACAAAATATTCCTCATCAGAATCTCAACAATATGGACCATCTAATTCAGATTCTTGGGATGAGGTAATAAAACGGGAGAATGGGTTCTTTCATAAATAGGGCCTTCTTCGAAGGAATCTTCATGGAGTTTTTCAAGGGCTTGATTTTGTGGAGGGTAAACTGGATCCTCAACAAATTCCTCATCACGAATAGGATCCCATATCTTGTATAACAACTTGAGAGTATATACAATTGAGTATACACCCTTACTAGGAATCCATATATACCAATTTCTTATGTCACGCTTTTGCAAGTTAAGATATATATTGAACATATTCATATTAATATCCTCAGGGCCACATTCAACCTTGGAAGAGATTCAATATGTAATTCCACATGATACCTAGTAGATTCCTATTGCCCATGGTATTTTGGAATGCATTCCTCCCATCTATCATTATGAAATTGATTAGGATACCCCAAGATGTCCAAGAAAACCATTAGAATCTTCTCTGAAGTGTTGGATTATGCACTACAAAGTAGCACTAAAGAGGTTAAAACATCCAATCTACAGGATCTCCAAGAACTAACATAATTATTTGTCCATTACTATAAAGAATATGTATTAGAAGATTTTCCTGGACTTGTTGATTTCACCATTAAGTTGAACCTAAATGATAAACAGAGAGGATCACTGAGCAAGCTACAACACTTTGTAGGAAATCGAATGAGTAGAGATATAATGTCTGCAACAGTCTGCATACATCCATAATTTTAATTATGTTAGTTCTTGAAGATCTTGTAGAGTGGATGCTTGGATGCTCTATCGGTTGCTTCTTGGAATAAAGTATTGTACTTTCTCAGCATAATCCTTTAAGTTTTCATCAATAGAATTTAGACATGTAGAATTCAATAAAAGTCACAACATCTTTTTCAAGCCTAATATACATAATTCCGTGGACATTTTTGGAGATAATTTTGCACACTTTTAAATGGATAACAGCATGTTAATGATAATTCTAGGCAATGATAAAAATCATAAGACAGAATTAAAACTTCACCCTGAGCACTTTTAATCTTGGGCAATGATTAAGCATTTCATGTGTGTCTGGACAGTCCATCCACCCTCTGCCCTAAGTCACTGCCTCAAATTCATTCTCAACAAACCACAAAAAAATTAATTTTGGGTGCAATCTCAACATAAATAACATCAGTCCCGGGTTTGTTGTGACCATGGAGAAGGCACCCTAGGCATAAGAAAAGGACTACTGTGCACATTTAGGAAAATTGGAGCTACATATAATGATGAACCTGCATGTAAGGTGATGAGAAGCAATTGGAGGCTACCCTAATCAAGTCATTCCTTCAAAAATATACCTCAGGTCGGTCAAATCATTGATGTATCTCAAGATACTGTCAACAACAATAACATCCACCTTCAACCCTGTCACAAAGAATGGCAACCTTGTTTCAATAATGAAAAAAAGGTAGGTCGAATTGATTCTCTTATTATTAAAGAAGATAGGTTGGATTGATGGTTGTACTCCTAAATTTTGCTGAAGATGTTAATCCAACAAAATGGCCATTTTGATTTCTCCACCACTTAATTTAGGATTCTTCCCCTCGGAATTTGAAATTTTTTTGATGCAATTTATGTAACTTTGATTCTTCAAATTCATGATATAGCAAGCCTTGGGCATACACATTTTGTATGTACCTCAAATGATAGATGGATTGTGTAACAAACTTGGCCCAATATCCTGATTCGACCATGAGGTGATTAGTTCATTGGAAATTGGGTTAGGTAATACTTGGCCATTAATGGACAATCATGAATCTTATGGTTTATGCTTTGGGTCTTGAAGCAAGTACTAGGTATTTTGATGTCCTCCATTTGTTATTTGAACATTTTATGGCAATTGTCACTGTGTCTGATTTTTGTTTGCCCCTCTTACATTTAAACATGCAAATATGACCTCTATGGTTTAGACAGTTGGTTAGCTTTAGAATTATTCCCTGGTGTGAGTGATATTTGATGTTTCCTTTCCCTTTTTCCATCCCCTTGGTTTACAAAATCAAATTTTCCTTCATATGCTTATAGAAGATTTCTTTTGATTTGACTGAAGCTCCCAGTACATATAATAGATTGTTCTGTTGGTAGAGGCTGTTGAAGATTAAAAAGGTTTAATTTATCCCCAGACAATTATAGTGAACCTATATGTGGTGTTGAAGAAGCTAACCTCAACCCATTTTGATGATGGAGTAGAGAAGGACAAATTCAAGCTTCTCTTCTTGAAGCCTTCTGTATATGCTTAATAATCTCAACACAAACCAAATGATGCCTCTCTCAAAGAGTCTATAAGACTACAATTTTTTTCAAACCTCATATTTGTGAAAACGACAACAATATATTACACAAATGATAAGAAATAATAAAAGATCAACAAGCATTAGTGTCTCTTAAAACATAGAGCATAGAATCTAATGATAAAGAAGACGATGGTGATCTTGTTGACAACATTAAGTTAATCTATGCCTCCTTGATGAGTGATCACAAAAGGATAAGAAATTGGGTCGAAGTTGGAGGTGAACCAAACCATTTGCTAATTTTACTCCAAGTGGAAAGAGAGGAAAGGTCCAAAATCCATTCAAGTTTAATATGGTTGGTTGGAGGAAAAGACTTTGTCAGATTGATCAAAGTAGAATGCAAGCCAATTAATGCCACCCTATTAGGAAATTGACAAGAGAATAGCACAGGATGAACAACATTAGAATCACTTGAAACACATATCATAGAAATTAATGATAAAGAGAAAAGGCAAAAATCTCTTTAGGTAAGTGTTTTGAGCCTTGCCTCACTATATTTAGAAGACAATTTCAAAGGATTCATCAAATCATTGAGGAAGGCATGATACAGTTAATTTAAGAGCCTTTTGATTTGTGCGGAATAGTCTTTTTTGGTACTTTCTATTATGGGATTGCCTTAGGGTTTCCTTAGGGTTTCCTTAGGGTTGAAAATTAGTATGGGAAAACAAGTTAGCATTGCCTTAGGGTTGAAAATTAATATGGGAAAACAAGCATCATCATGACAAGCTAAAAGGAATAAATCAGCAAATATTATAGACTGATATAAATGTATTTAAAACATTGTTTTCATTCATGATTGTGCCAAGTAGCAGATCTAGAAATGTCCACTCTTCACCACCATGGATTATATATATGATTGTTGTATGTTACCACTGGGAAATATGCCTCCAAGAATGCTTGTAGCAGCTGGTCTGATTTCTTCCTTTATTGTGGTGGTACCTATTTGAAATCTCCCAACTTTGTTCAAGTTAGTGTTGCCTTAGGGTTGAAAATTAATATGTTAATGTTATACAATAAATTACTCTCCAATAATGTATTAAATATGGGAAGGAAAATTGTAAAATCATATTTCCAAATCAACACTTCCTTCTAGGGTCCCATAATCATCTACAAGGCGGAACTTGTGACATGAAGATACATACTAGATCGGCATAAAGCTGTGTTGCTTTGAGCAGTATGGGTGCAAAATAGCAGACTACAAATCAATGATAAGTTAGGGATAATATTCATTATAAAAGGACCTTTGGGTAGGAATAACAGGGCAGCAATTCATCCTCCATTGGAGTCCTTCAACCATTCATCTCTCGCCCCTTCGTTCGTAGGTATCAAAATATTTACTTTGGGAACAAAGTACTTATATAGTTCAATCAAAGCCATCAGTTGTGCAAGATGCTAAAAGTAAGGATATTGTTTCATGTTTCACTTTTGTTGTCAAAATGAAGATTGAAAAGTTAGGAAGTACCAAAGCTAGACATTATGTGCACGTGGACTTAATGGAGGGAGAGAAGTCATGTCTACTTTTTTGTTCTTGAATGGGATCAATGATGGAACCACAATAGTGGTTTATAGATGGATATTTAATAACCATGGGAAGATTCATGAGTTAGTCATACGACATTCCAGTGTACTGTTGATTAAATCTGCAAATATTATTGTTGAAAGGGGGTTAGGCCAGTAATAAGAATACATGCATATCCAAATACACAACCACCATAATCGCTCCAACATTCTACATGTCATCATACTTTCTATATGTGATGTATGTTTCTAACATATTTCCATAAACGTGAAAGCATCGGTGACCAAGCATAGTGCCCATCCATGTATATTTCCAAATCCTTTAGGAACACACATTTATAATACATTATATAAATATTTGTGAGCATATCATAGTGCCCATGTATAACATGATATTTTGTGAGCCTACACAATACATGTTAGGAAAAGGAAATGCAAGCAATAAGTGAGAATGGAGACTTGTATGTAACTAAAATAGGGGCATACATTAGAATTTTTAGGGCATACATTAGAATTTTTTAGAATTTCCATTGTACTGTTGTAGGATTGCTACTATGCAAATAAGGAATTCACTTGATAGTCACAATCCCATTAGTATGATAAATTATGGGAGAGAGAAAAACATCCCTACACAAATTTTAACCAATAAGTATGGTTTTGGTGTATCATTTGGATAATAGCATCCTCTAACAATAGTTGTTATTATGACTCTTAAAGGGTCCTACATGAAATCTAGGCACTTTTAGGCCCTTTAGCTTTTAAGCTTAAGAAGCCATAAACAACAGGTATGTGCACCCTAGCAATGATGGAAAAGATCATAAAACATATTAGGTAAAATGGATAATCATCTACAACATCACAACAACATTAATGGGAAAACTAAAAACCACTTACAGCCATCAAAAGTAAGGGTTACAACAACAACGAGTGTAGAGTAAGGAGAGAGGAGTGGCCAAGAAAATGAATAATCGAGCCAATGTAGAGTGGAGAAGTGACCTAGAAGTTTGGAAGAAGAGATTAACCAAGATTCCTTGAAAAAGGAGCTCATGTCAAAGATGATTTTTGAAAGAAGTGACCAACATAACAACTCTGTATCACTTCTATCCGAAGTAAATGTAGATGAATGCGAAGATATGTTCTTTCAAGGAGATATCCCATTAAAGGAGAACCGTCCAGGCCCTATACAAACATATATTAGCATAAATTGCAGTGTTATATTTGTTGCATATGCATAACAGTTCGTATCAAGCTTGACAATGTTGAAAGGCCAAAGCCCAATGGGCACAAGCATACATATGAAGTTTGTGAATGGACAAAGGGCATTTGGAACTCCTCTGAATTAGGTTTGTGTAGTGTTTGTTGTTATGGACTACAGAGACCTATGCATTGGCTCCTTGAATGTAATGAGGACCAAGAGTATTAGACATAGACTCATTAAATCTACAAATATTATTGTTGAAAGGGGGTTAGGCCAGTAATAAGAAGACCTGCATATCCAAATACACAACCACCATAATCTCTCCAACATTCTACATGTCATCATAATTGCTATATGTGATGTATGTTTCTAATATATTTCCAAAGACGTGAAAGCATTGATGACCAAGCATAGTGCCCATCCATGGATATTGCCAAATCCTTTAGGAACACACATTTAGCATACATTATATAAATATTTGTGAGTATATCATAGTGCCCATGTATAACATGATATTTTGTAAGCCTACCCAATACATGTTAGGAAAAGGAAATGCAAGCAATAAGTGAGAATGGATACTTGTATGTAACTAAAAGAGGGGCATACATTAGAATTTTTAGGGCTACCAAATGCCCACACCTATTACCCAAACTCATTCTTGTCAAGCTTTTTCTTTAGGAAGTAGGAAACTTTTACAACTTTTTTGCTTATAAATCTTTCCAAGTTTTTTGCTGGTATTTTGCTATGTTTTTGCCAAAAAAATTTCCAGCCATGGTGCAGGTAGAACCAAATAGGTATTTGTCGAACCTGTCTTCCTCCAGCGAGGGGAGTTTGGGAAGGCTAGAGGAAAGTGAGACATCCAAATGGTCTATAAGGGATTGATAAACTAGATGTCAGAAGATCAGAAGAAAATTCAATAAACACATGAAATGTTTTCTCAAAGGAAGGGGGTCATGTTCCTATGATGATGAGACAGTGGGAGACATCGAGGTGCCCTCAAGGTACAAACACCTAGTGAAAAAATGGGTTCCTAGGGATCTTCCTCAAGTAAACACTGATTTTTGTGTGAATGAGAGGATATATAGAATTGCACCATCGTCATTGCATGGATTGGGGTTGTTTTGCATGGAAGGCATACAGGTTGGATAAGGTAGATGTACAGAATTGATGGAGTATGTTGGAACCTCTTACAACTACAGTGATTGGATGCGCCTGGTCCAATATACACGAAGTATGTGTAGATATGGGTTTTCAGTGAATTATATACAACTGAAAGACAAAGCTCACAATAAAGGAGAAATGTTGTACATGGACGGAAGGCCAAAAACAACTTGTAATATTGCGGGGTTTATAAACAGTACACAACCGAGGTCTACACTTAAGCAACCCAACTGCATATTCGAGTCGCGTGAAGGAAACCGTGTCTTTGTATGTGTAATTAAATCAATAGCTGCTAGCGAAGAACTGCTTATTAATTACAATTTGAATCATGTAGATACAAACATGGTTAGTATGGTTGTGGTACATCCAACAATTTAACCAACTTTTATTAATTATTTTAACATCTATAGGATTTTTCGTTAGCATATAATTGTAATTTTCTACTTTTCTCGTTTCGTTAAGTAATTTTTAGTATGTTTTTGATGCAGGGTTCTCTTATGGGCACCTCCCTCTCCATAGATGTTTGTCGACCTGAGTCAAGACGACAGGTATACATCGATATTACCAATGTAATACATTTAGGATGGACATACATATATGTTGTTATGTATTTTCATTAGTACATTCAGTTCGTTTATATAATCTATCTATTTTCCATGCAGAGTGTTGATTAGGGAATCCAAACGTTTATTGATCAGTCGACTACAGCATCAGGGCGACAGGAAAACATGAATGTAATTCTCTATTTCAAATACTTTAAAATCATAAACATGTATATCTTGTAGCATAATGTTTATTTTGTTATGTATTTTTTCGTTTTTATGTTTGCGTTCATGTTGATAATGTTGTCTACCTTTTTTGCAGGTTGACCAGGGAAAGTCCCCAACTATTGTTCAGACAAATGGAGCCTCGAGGAAACAAGTAAACCTAAATGTAATTCCACATTCTAAAGACTTCAAAAATGTACACATATAAAACATGTAGCATAGTGTTTATTTTTGTTATGTATTTGTTATCTTTTACATATTGTGTTCATTGTGATAATTTTCTCTACTTTTTTTGCAGGTGGATGATCGAGGTAAGTCCCCAGCTATTGATCAGAAAAAAACCCTCGTATAGGCATCAGGTAATCCTACATGTAATCCTATGAATCTATCATGATAGGCAATTTTTGTTAATATAATTGTTTGCGCACACTATTGCTTCAAAGACTAAGCAATTTTTTATATATTTTTGTTCTGGACAAGGGATTATGTTTATGAAACACCGCCTCGGCACTCTTTACAGAATGAGGTCTCCCAGTTGATGAGAGATAGTGAAATTATAGGGTCTATAGACCTGTTGAGGGTGCTACAAAAGACCAACAAAAAACAAAATGAGGAACTAATTCTTCTTAAATTGATAGTTCCACAAACAGAGGAGATCAAAAAAAGGATTCAATTGTTGTTACAGCAACGTAAACAATTGGAAGTAAGTTCTTGAATAATAATGTAAATTCATTTATAAGAACTTTCTAATATTTAATTTTATATGCTATTGAACTTATAATACAATGGTTTGAATTTACAACATGTTATGAAGATTATTAGTGGTGCTCAAGGAAATGTTAGTCCCAGTGACCAAACCACTCCACGTACACCACATATTGCTCCCATATTGTCCATTGAACAGTCCACAACATGCTCTGCAACACCCCCGAGGCCAGAAGAGGGTGCAGCCGATGCTGCCCCACCCAAAACAAATGCTGCAGAAGAAGAGGTGGATGCAGGGTTAGATAGAGATGTGGATGCATTTCCTCGATCTTCTTGTGTCACTAGCACTGGTTCAATAGTGTGTACATTTTTGGTGAATGAAGAACTGGTTCCAATAAAGATAGAGAGGATTCCTGGTGATTATAGATTATTCAATTTATTTTTTATAATTTGTGTCTTATATACCGATATTATTTTTTAATGTTGACTAATGATGGCATTAATTTTTTGCAGGAAATGATATATTTAATAAACATATGAATGCTTTGGCCTTGGAGATCTTCAGGCCCACCATCCGCACAATGTGGAACAAGCAACCAAAATCTTTAAAGGATGATCTGACTAATCGCTTGGTTGGTCTATTTGGAAAAGATACCTTCGATACATTGAAGGTCCTACAAAAGGCTGGAAAACATCTGAATATTGTTTGAGACCAGTATAGAGTTCACCTAGAAAAGAACCCTAGGTGTCAGTGCCCTCAAATGATTCCATCTATTGAGTGGAAAGCCCCGGTGGAAGATGGAAAAGAGAAGGGCCTGAAAAAACCAGGAAAGATACCACCAACTGGAACAGGGAGGTATGCAATACATTCCAAAATGTAGTGGTAAGCCTTATTATTACTAGTTTTTATATCAAATTTGGTACATCGACTAACACATTTAAAAACTTGATTAGGCTCTCGAACACATCTAAGGCCACCAAGGAAAGAATTGAAAAAATTGGCCAACACAAGCTTGGGCCTGGTGGTTACTCAAACTTGGTGACCTGATATGTAAGTATCGCAAAACTAGAATCCGCATCCAAATATCATACAGATAATTATTTTCATTTTGTTTTGGAAAAAAATGTAAAATTAATGCCATCATGCCAATATGAAGGCCAACCGGTTCAAAGAATTGCCCTGTGTGGATTACATGAAGCTTGGCTTCGAACAAGGCTTTGACGCCATTGTTGAACAGTGAACACCGGAGAAGCTTGTCTAGGCATACTGCACGATCTTCTGTTGATCCATCTGGTGTGTAGGTATGTAAAAGTTGTATAGTTTAAAGATAAATTATTCCTTAAAAATAAATTAACATAAATTATTTATTCTTTTTTTAGAAAGAAAGTAATGATCCCATTCATGTCGAGGATGTACATGACCAACCAGATGAAGATCATGCTTCGATTCCTGGTAATGAATTTATTAATGTGCTACTATTTTTATAGACCATTGCAGATGATGAACATTAATCTAATTCTACACAATTCAACTGCAGAGCATGTAGATACAGATAACACTGAACAGGTTGGGCCCGTACAAGATAATGTTGAACATGCTGATGTGCCCATGGCAGGTAAAAACACACATTCGTAATGTTTTTTTAAATGAATTACTCGTATTTATCAAAATATAAATATATTAATGAAATATTTTGACATTATTGCAGAAATTCATCGCCCCTCGCCGGAAGTTCAATCTTGCGAGCAGACTAGTAGGGAGACCGAGGATCAGATTCCGGAATATGTGACTCTAACTAAATATTTAAAGAGAAGAAAATTAAAAAGGAAGTGACTAAACAAATTTTGAGTAATCCTTACTTATAATAATAAAAAAATGCATGGTTTTTTCCTTTGTTTCATGAATGAATGCTTTAATGAATGGTTTACTGATTTTTTTTATCTGCCATTGACTAAATGAATGGTTTTTTCAGTTATTGAATGATTGAATGGTTTAATGAATGATTTAATGAAAGCATATTTCAACTATTGAGTGAAATAATTTGCAGTAGATGCATTGTTATTTGAATTGTAGATGCATTGTTATTTGGATTGTGAAATAGTGAAATAAATTGTTATTTGCAAGTAGATGCATTGAGTTTGGGGAGTTGAGAGTGATGTGAGGGAGGGGAGGGGCCATAAGAGCTTCCACCTTCACGTGGTTGGTCATGTTTAGTAGAGAATATTAAATTATTCTTGAAACAGAGAGGAGCTCAATGAATGGTAAGGAAGAATACATTAAAAACATCTATTTCTATAATTTTAAGTATAATTTTCATTATTGCTATTTGACTCCTCCATTGGAACTTGTTACAGATAGCGTTGAGAAACATTTCCATATTTAAGAGGAAAGAAATGGCATTTTTATGAGATTGATGGCCTTATATACATAGTGTTTTTGGTTATCCATGTTTTATCAGGTGATATATTATTAACAATTAATTTACTTAAATAGTTGAATAGTATTGTAATTTACATTGTAATAGTATTGTACTTATTTAGATTGGTTTTTTTATTTTCATAAACAAACATAAATTTATTTGATGGGTCCTAACATGAAACTATTGCAACAGGATAAAATATGAAGTATGTTGAATGGTGTTTTGAAAGGTAAAGCATAAGAAGACAATGTCAAGCTCCACAAATCAAGGTATAATTATGTTTTCTTTTGTTTGATTGAGTTGTGTATTGGGTATTTATGTATGTGCACACACATACATTTAGTTGATGATGATGATTACCATATATTGAGGCAAACTTTGTTCAATCTGATCTAAACAACTACTTTAAATAGTTTGATTTATCAAGATAACTGGCCCCTTGGTAATACTTTACCAATTCATGCATATAGCTATGAATTCCATATGTACATGAAAATATATGGGAAATGGCCATTTGTCGTCGAACATATGGCTATGAATTACATTTTATTCATTCGTCATATTGTTTGAACATTGAATCACCCAAGTAAAACTTATATGCATGTGCATGACATTGAATTGAAGGATCATAAGAGGGCACACTATTTTCTTTGAGGGTGAGTCTTGTTTTATTTATTTTATTTTAAATCTAAATTCTAAATAAGGACTTATTTTTGGATTTCAAATTACACCAAGATATCTTCCACTTGTAAAAATGTCCTCCATAAAGCGATGATGGATGATGACAAGTAGAAGAAAACCCCAACCTCCAAAAGCCCATAAGATGCAATGTTTCACCTTGTCCACAAAAGTGTCCAAGAGAAGGCCTCTCCAAACTGGAAGGAAACCTAAACTTATGTTGTGTCTCCCCTAATTCACCTTCAAGAAAGATGCCCCTCCAATAATATTCATATAGCAACAAAAAAAACAACTTCTAATTAGAGATATCGGTCTCTATATATCCAATGGAGTGATCCAATACTCAATTAATATAGAAACAAGGCCTTCCTTTAGTGAAAAGTATCCTCCAAGGCTGAGCGCTTGCTGAAAGAAGACTTTCAATGGTGTCCTCAATCCTATGTAGACATATTTGAAATACCTCATAAATGGAACTAGATTCCTCTAAGGATGACTTATGTGGATTGGATCAATATTTTTAAGCCTCATGTGATATATAGAGGAGCCTTTATAACACATAAATGTTGCCATACTTCTTCACTGCTGATTTCTTTTGCCTATATTGTACCTTCATTATGCTAGGAAAGGTGCACAAAACTCTTGAAACATGAGTCAAAGGTGGATTAGCCCTCAATGAAAGTGAAGACAAGCCAGTAGGGCCAACGCTTCTAAAAGATTCACCCTATAGTGCTTAAAAATCAACATAATATCCCATGTGAGCTTCTTAGAAATGATAATGTTGAAGTGCTACTATTGATTCAACGCCAAGAGATAGTTCTTTGTTGCTACAATATTCCCAAGGACACTTTTATGCTATTGTTATTTACACATATCTCACCCAAACATGGTATTTTGAAACCTATTGTTGTGTTATACCCATTAATTTTCCCTAGATTTCAAGGTTTAGATCCATTCTCATCAATACATCTTCCCAAAACTGGATTACCTCTCACTAAAGGGTCAAATAGGGCTAAGAAATTATTTTAAGGACTAGTATGTGCCCAACAACATGGATATTTAGGGTCATTATTGTTGTTTATTACACCAGACTTCCCATAGACATGGATTTACTTCTCTAATATCCACAAACTCTGCCCAGAACAAGCTCAAAGTCATATCAGACTTTCTAGATATCATTGTTTACTACTGATACTTATTATAAAAAGTTCCCAGGTCTAAGTTTTAGCCACTTTACGTAGGTTTCCAACCGTGTTAATACTACAAACATAAATATAATTAATTAGAATTAATTTAAAATTCAATAAATTAAGCTTAGCATCAAATGGAAACTTAAGGGAAAAACCTATTAGCTAGAATGGCTTTGGTACCAACGTAGCAATGGAAGTGCTAAATTAACATATGATGTGCCTTTCTCTTCCTCGAGATATGCCATTTCCTTATCTTCATTTATCTTAATTAGTAGTCTCAACCTTGAGACCTACCATTTGCATGCCATTGTAGACTCTCTGAGTAGGAATATACTATTCTATTAGCTTTCACAGCCTCTACACTTGGATATAGCCATCTACCTCTCATGTATCATTTCAATCCATTTTCTAAATACCCTCTCAAACACTATGAAACTACTTTGTCTAGATGTATATGTAAATCCTGTGCTTGTTAGTCCAAACTTAATATTTTTAACAATACGTGTTTGTATGTAAACACTATACTGAGTATGTGCCCTACTTGTTTCAAAGGTATTATTGGTATGCTTGATTAGGAAGTGATTCTTGTTACATTTTTATCATTTAAGCTAGCATTATCTTAGGATCTTTAACTGAGAGAATATCAAGCACAACAATCAAACATAAGAGACAATGAACACAAAGTTTTTCCTCGGGGAAACCATAAAGGAGAAAACCCCACAACTTCCTCAAAGATAGAATCAGCACCAAAAGTAAAACCCCAAAAACAGTAAGATAATCTCTCGACAACAGTAGTCTCTCTCTCTCTTGTCCCAGCAACTTCTTCTCTCTCAGTTATGAGCTACAACTGAGTGTGAGTGAATGTGTGATAAATAGAGAGGCTCACTCTCTATTTATACTAATTCCTGACTTGACAATCACTCACTAGGGCTGACTTCTCTAGGAGAGTCTAATAACCTTAGGGCCCCACAACTGCGGGGACTTTAACCCTTGATCAATAGGAGGGTTACCCACAATGACTTTACATGACTTGTTTACATTATAGTATCTCCCAATAGGAACATCGGGGCATGACATGACTCAACCACTTCCCAAAATAAACATCGGGGTACAATACATAAGATATACAAGTGAATACATACCGAAGTTACAATTAGATCAACACTCCCTCTTAACTAGGAAGGTATTCTCTTGACACATTTTATCAGCACAAGTCTTCTTCTCTGTATCATCTGGATCATCATCGAGTTCTTGTCATCTTCATCTTCAAGTCATCATCACTGGATCTGGATCATCACTCGATATAGATCATCATCACTGGATCTTGATCATCACTTGATCAGGATCATCATCATTGGATCTAGATCATCATCATTGGATATGGATCATCACTCAATCTGGATCATCATCATTGGATCTGGATCATCACTCGATCTAGATCATCATCATTGGATCTAGATCATCACTGGATCTGGATCATCAATGGATCTAGATCATCTCTGGATCTGGATCATCTCTGCTAGATCATCATCACAGGTGCTATCTCTTGATTCTTCTCGTCACAGGAAGTTCTACAGAGCCAGCCCTTTTTCATGATGGTTGTAGGCCTATCCACCATGTAGGTCTTCTTCAGTGCTTATATCTGACCCTAAGTCAAAATGGCCCACCCAGCACTTACAACTGACCATGAGAGGAACACATCCAACACCATGTCAGAAAGGCACGCCCAGCACTCACATCTAACCATGAGAGGAACCAATCCAGTCATGTCAGAAAGGCCTGGCACTCACATCCGATCATGGGAACAACACATCCAAGAACCATACCGGAAAGGCTCAGCACTCACATCCGACCATGGGAGGAACACATCCAAGAACCATATCGGAAAGGCTCAGCACTTATATCTTACCATGGGATGAACACATAAACCATGTAAGAAGGGATCAGCACTTATATCTTACCATGGGATGAACACATCAACCATGTAAGAAGGGCTCAGCACTTATTTTTGACCATGGGATGAACACATCAACCATGTCAGAAGGGATCAGCACTTATATCTGACCATGGGATGAACACATCAACCATGTCAGAAGGGCTCAGCACTTATATCTTACCATGGGATGAACACATCAACCATGTAAGAAGGGCTCTCCCACACTTATATCTGATCATGTGGGATGAACACATCCTGTAATCACATCAGAATGGCTCTCAGTCCTATACTGAGTATTCCTGGTAACTGACCAGGTACCTACATTTTCCCAGAGAATGGCCTTCAACGCTTATATCTGATCATGTGGGAACACATCCCATAGTCACCTCAGAATGGCTCAGCACTCACATCTGACATGGAAGGAACCAATCCTCTCACCATGACTAAATGGCTCAGCCCTTACATCTAACCATGGAAGGAACCAATCCTCTCACCATGTCAGAATGGCTCACAGACTCATCACTTCCCCTTGGAGGGAACCTCGATCTGGAGAACACCAAGCTTCTCCCTGAATTACTCAAACTTCACTCTGGATAATGGCTTCGTCAACACATTAGCTATATGTTCGTCCGTCACAACATATTGAAGCTTTACTGCTCCTCTCTGCACCATATCCCTGATATAGTGATATTTGATCTCGATGTGCTTCAACTTTTCATGGAACACCGGGTTCTCAGACAACTTCACACAACTATGGTTGTTGCAATATATACAAGTAACATCCAACTAGAGATCAAATAAATCAAATAGTAGCTTCCTCATCCATGCTGTGTCACAACTAGCTGAACAAGCTATGACATACTCTGCTTTAGCTGTACTCAGTGCCACGCAAGATTGTTTCCTACTAAACCAAGAGATCACTCCTGATCCCATACTGAAGCAGCATCCTGAAGTGCTCTTCCTATCGATGGAACTTCTTGCCCAATATGAATCAACATAACCTTCCAGGTTAATCTTCTGATTCGCCTCATACTTGAGCCCATAATCAACTGTACCCTTTAGATATCTCCGAATGTGCTTTGCAGCAATCAACTGAACATGTCTCGGATCTGTCAGGAACT
Organism: Pseudotsuga menziesii; assembly: GCA_001517045.1. Lineage (NCBI taxonomy): Eukaryota > Viridiplantae > Streptophyta > Pinopsida > Pinales > Pinaceae > Pseudotsuga > Pseudotsuga menziesii. The sequence goes on from LPNX010059288.1 coordinate 212,645, forward strand.
GGCTCAAGGTGTTCACAGCAAAGCAAATATCTGATCTCATATTCGTCAAGTACATCAAGGACCCAATCATATGACGATACATCATGGCATCAACCACTTCTGATGAAGCATCACTCAATAGCTTCAGGTTCGATGCCATAGGTGTGGTCATGGCCTTGCAATCCATTATCCCAAACCTTTTCAAGATCTCTATTGCATACTTCCATTGTCTAAGGAATATTCCATCTACATTCTGCCACACCTCCATGCCTAGAAAATAGTGCATCAAACCCAAGTCCTTCATTTCTAACTCGGCAGCAAGATTCCTCTTCATATCAGCAATCAACCCATCCATACCTATCACAAACAGATCATCTACATACAGTAGGAGTATCACTGGGTTACCATCTTCAACCTTGTAGTAAAGGTTGGAATCTGCTTTACTCTTGGTAACGCCCAAATTGGATAGAAAGTTGTCAATTATGTCGTACCATGTCATGGATGCCTATTTTAAACCGTACAAGGCTTTCTTCAATTTACACACATGAGACTCCCTGTCATGTCTCTCAAAACCAAGTGGCTGCTCCACATACACTTCCTCTTCCACTACACCATTCAAGAAAGGAGTCTTGACAACCATCTGGTGTATCTTGCATTTCATCACTACAGCCAAAGCAAGTATTGATCTGATGGAAGTGTATATAGCTATAGGTGCAAAATTTTCTTCATAATCTATTCCTCCTTTCTGGGAGAAGCCATGAGCCACAAATCTTGCTTTATATTTTTCTATGCTGCCGTCTGCAGCATGCTTGATCTTGTAGATCCATTTGGAATTTACAATAGACTTCCCCTTTGATCTAGGGACAACATCCCATACATCATTCTTCATGATCGATTGATACTCTTTGATCATAGCATCCTTCCATTCTTTCCTTTCTATCGCTTCTTCATAGTTGGAAGGTTCTTTATCGATGAAGTCACATAATAAGGCTACATACCAGGAGCAGGACCTGGTTCTTTTTCTTTCTCTATGATTTTCTTCTGGAACCCCATATCTTTCTACACCTTGGGTGGCTTCTCGTACCCAAGTAGGTTTCCTCTTGTGAGCATTATTCTCCTGAGGTGGATCTACAGGTTGTTGATGTTATTCTAATTCTTGATCTTCTTATTGAATTTATTCATTCATGGTTGTGTCATGAATTCTGGGTACTTTTGTTTCTTCAGGATCTTCAACAGGTCTCTTTCTGGATTTTCTGTAAGCTGAGTCTTCGTCAAATGTTACGTCCCTGCTGATGTCGATCTTCTTGAATCGTGGGAATTATATTCTATAATCCTTTGATCTTTCAGAGTATCCCACAAATATACCCTTCCTTCTTGAAGGATATAACTTTGTCCTCTTTTCTTTCGGAATGTGTATGTACACTGGACAGCTGAATATTCTGAGATGGCTACTTTTGGTTTCTTGCCGGAAAAGACATCTTCAGGTGTCTTGTTCTCAAGTACTCTGTGTGGAGTATGGTTCTGTACATACACCACTGTTCTGGTAGCTTCTGCCCATAGATGCATTGGAATATCTTGATCATGAGGCATTTCTCTTGCAACTTCCATGATCATTCTATTCTTCCTTTCTACAACCCCATTCTGTTGTGGATTATATGGAGTGGATAACTCCCTCTTAATCCCTGAATCTTTGCATAATTCTTTGAATTCATTTGATGTGAATTCTCCACCATTATCTGATAGAAAGGTCTTGATCTTCTTTTTAGTGTGGTTCTCAATCGAGGCTTTGAATTCCTTAAACTTGCTGAATACTTCATCTTTGTTCTTCATAAAGTATATCCATGTCTTTCTAGAAAAATCATCAATAAAAGAAACATAGTATACATACCCGCTTAATGAACTTGATGACATTGGACTGCATACATTGTAGTGAATGATTTCCAAGATTCCTTTTTCCTTGCTCTCGCTACTTGGAAATGTCTTCTTTGTGTTCTTTCCTTTCGCACATCCTTTGCAGACACCGTCATGTTTTGGCTGAATTTCTAGAATTCCTTCAACATCTTTGCTTGCAAGAGGTAGTGCTCTGTAGTGCACATGTGCAAGCCTTCTATTCCAAAGTTCATTTGGCTCTACTGTTTCATGGACCAAGGCTTTTTATGGATGGCCCTTCAATTTGTATAGACCTCCCTCTTGTTCCCCAATTACTACTGCATCATCAATAGTCTTTCCCTTTGGCCACATGAGAACTTGGCCATCTACAAATGCAACCCTCATGCCTTTTGCATCTAATGCAGATATGGAGATGAGGTTCTTCTTTAGTCCTGGTACAAACAGTACATCCTTCATCGTCATAGACTTTTCAGAGTCTAGCTTATAGGAGGATTCCCCACTACCTTTTATTGGATACTGGTAGTCATCTCCAAGTTTCACCTTGTGAGGTGATTCATGTTCTAATAGTTTCACAAAGGATTCTTTGAATCATGTCATATGTTTGGAAGCCCCACTGTCTATAAGCCAATCATTGCTTCCATGTGTGATGTTTCCCGTGAGAGCGGAAATCAAGACATATTCTTCATCACTTGAAGAATCATCACTTTCTTATATGATTCTCTTTGTAGAAGGTTCATCATCTTTTGCAGCATGAGAATGATGTATTCTTTTGTTCCCTTTCTTCTTGATGGAGCTATTTTTGTTCTTAGGACAATCTCTAGCATAGTGTCCTCTTTCATCACATGTATAGCATCTGAATTTAGGTAGATTCTTGTTAGGTCGTTTAGGATGAAAGTGCTTACCTTGGTGATGATTTGTTTTGCTCTTCTTAGATTGCACTGTAAGAGCTTGATCTTCACTTCCCATCTTTCTTTCTCGAGCTGCTATCCAAGCTTCTTCTTGTGAGCATTCTTCCCATAGTCTGCTAAACTTGACTAGCTTCTTTCTGGCATAGATCCCTTGAATGAAAGAGTCACATGTCCTAGGGATACCATTCAAGGTGGTCATTACAATATCTGCATTCTCCACTTCTTCATCCACTGCTTCAAGTTGTTCTTTGATATGGGAGACCCTTGTGAAGTATGACTGTATGGTTTCCACATTCTGGATCTTTACATTCTTCAATTGGTTTTTCAAAGTCATCTTCTGATTTATGTTCTTCCCTTCAAACAGTTTGGTCAGGGCATCAAACATAGATTTAGGTATCCTTAGAAAGGACACCTATGGTATGAGGTGATCCTTGATTGAATCAGCAATAATCCTCTTAGCCATGACCAATTTATTCTTGTGTAAGGATTTAGCCTCATCTCCCTCTAGAACTAGAACCTCCTCATTGATGTAGGAGTCCAACTCATTTTCTTCCAGGACCAGGGAGATCCTATACTTCCAAGCTCGAAAGTTATCAACTCCCTCAATCTTTTCATCAAGCTTGGTATGATGAGACATCTTACCTGAGAACCTCAAATAGAAATATAAAAGATTTAGATCTTACCAGGTTAAGATGTTGGATCTGGATCTGGAGCTGAATTTCTACAAAGTTGGTTCAGGAGCAGATTAGGGTTTGACTTTCCTAGAGTTCTGTCCAACCAAAAGCTTTGATCTTGATCTCTAAACTTCAATTTTGAGGAGGACATCAATCCAAGCCTAGGCTCACTAAAAAATTCCACTTCTGTGGAAAGCCCTAATTATCAACAGTAGTGTCGGGTCAAAAACTAAAAATGCTCAAAATAAGATTCTGCTTCAATAGAAAGATGCGCCCTAGAGAGGAGAGTCATCCCAACCTTCTTTTGCTAAAAATATGTGGAGAGAGATCCAAAAAGTAGGAAGCCCTAGTTTTCACAGCTGCACATTGTCTTCTTCTCAGGTTAGCTCTGATACCATGTTAGATTGTTATCATTTAAGCTAGCATTATCTTAGGATCTTTAACTGAGAGAATAACAAGCACAGCAATCAAACATAAGAGACAATGAACTTTTTTTTTTTCCTCGAGGAAACCATAAAGGAGAAACCCCGCAACTTCCTTAGAGATAGAATCAGCACCAAAAGTAAAACCCCAAAAACAGTAAGATGATCTCTCGATAGCAGTAGTCTCTCTCTCTCTTATCCCAACAAATTCTTCTCTCTCGGTTATGCGCTACAACTAAGTGTGAGTGAATGTGTGATAAATAGAGAGGCTCACTCTCTATTTATACTAATTCCCGACTTGAAAATAACTCACTAGGGTCGACTTCTCTAAGAGAGTCTAACAACCCTAGGGCCCCACAACTGCGGGGACTTTAACCCTTGATCAACAGGAGGGTTACCCACAATGACTTTACATGACTTGTTTACATTATAGAATCTCTCGATAGGAACATCGAGGCATGACATGACTCAACCACTTCCCGGAATAAACATCGGGGTACAATACATAAGATATACAAGTGAATACATTCCGAAGTTACAATTACATCAACAATTATTTACTAGTTATTTAATTAACAAACATCATTTCAAGTTACTGAGTGATTAGTCATGCAAATGAAGCTTCAAGATATGACCTTGAGTTTCCTCTAATGTATCCTGCATTTATGCCAGAAACAGTACTCTTAATTTCCCATATGCAAGTTCTCTTCAATATCATATCGCTCCCTTATTAGGGTTACATTTTGTATGCATCGTCAAAGGCAGTTGGTTGGTCACCTCACTCACGGTCCATCTAATGAAAAACCTATGAACCGAATGGCCCACTTGAATAAATTGAAGGGACTCAAGAGTGAAATGAGTTTTCATGAATACTGCAAGCTTGATTAAACTATAATATTATAACCCCTACAAAACTTTGATATTGTATGCTTCAAACTGTGAATATTTGTGTCAAGACCTCGTGATAGCTAAATATAAAGTCTTACAAGCCTCATCCTCCATAGATCCTACCGATCAATTTCCGATCAAAACTGGGCATTTTAGTATCCTTTCCCAATCATCATTCGGATTCCGTATGCCAAGTCTTCCATTTGATTAAATATTATAGTGAGAATTTTTGAAGCTATCATAGTTAAATACAAGGACCACTCTCAACTAATGGAAAACCTCAGAGTGGTAAGGGTCTTGAAGATCTTCATTCTTATTGCAGATTTATTTTTGTGCTTCTGATGAGTTGAGCTCTATTTTCATCCCCTTTTTAGACCCATAATCCACTGTTGGTATTTTTATTTAACTCTGATGCTGGAAAAGGTAAATTGGGTGGAGTTCATCACCACAAGCCTACTTCAAGTGCTTCATTGCTATCCTTTTGGTGATCAAGTGTGCTCATCACCTTTATTTGTAGTTGCTCAAGTGTCTCCTTAGGTTGTATGTAGTATATCTTTGAAATATGAGAACAATGTTCACATATTCCCAAGATTCATATAATTCCAAAGGCCTTAAAATAACTTTCAAACTCCCCCAGTGACGTGTACCCCATGGTAAATCAATTCCTTGATCAATCATAAACATAATGCTTGGGTACCATTTGTTTAGGTTTCCATTCTCGTCCTCTACCTACAATGGATTTTAAGCATTCCATTTAATACCTCCTAGTTGTTCTTCACATGTATAGAATTAGATGGGTTTTAGTGTCTAATGCAAATAGCCTGGCTTCGAGGTTCTTTCCCAAGGAAAAAATGTTTTTATTGAAGAAAGCCCATTTGCAGCCATGACTTTTGATAATGTTGTGAGCTATAATAGGCAATTAGCTGAAATTTTGATGTTGTACTTCTATTTAAATATAATTGTAGTCTGAATTAATTCCTTGCTTGGTCGGTTCTAATATCCTTATGAGTTTATCTGCATTCCATTTCGCAGGCTTAGGAAAGACTGAGAAGGTTACATGGATTCTCATCAAACAATGCTTTCTTGAGGTTTCTGACTAATTGTTCATCTGGGTAGTTACTTGGAAGCTGACGGTAATATACACTAAACATATGAGACTCTTTGTGAAATGCTCTCAGTACAGGTATCTGCAGGAAGTGAAATTTATTCCAGTGTGATGGTTTTCAGAACTGCCTGTTTTAGCTATGTTGTCTAGACTCTATAATGGTAACAATATTTTTATCCTTGTTTGTGATTGTAAATTAAAATTATAATGTAGTATTTTGAACTTTTGAACATTTTATACTTGTAACATAGAGTAACATCCAGTCAGTTTACAATACAATAGTGCCAAGAAGCAAGCTATCTTAGCCAATGTTTTGCCTTTGTGTATAATTTCATGACTATTCTAAATGTTGGTATTAGATAAAGAAAGGGATTTCATAATTTTCAACACCTTATAATTTGTGTTGAAATCTTGAGAACAAGAGGTAAACCGTGCTCCTACCCTGGATTACTCTAATGTTATGTCATTGGTTGTGATCTACGTAGAGATGACAATATTAGTAATCACGTGTATTTTTCAAGTTGCAATTTAACATCCACAAAAGGTGTAACTACACAATCACTGAATGAGAATGCTTAGCAAGCATGCATAACATTTAAAAATTCTGATATTATTTGCTTCCTAGTCCTAAGACCTTTTGAACTACCATTTTAGAACCTGGAAATCATGTTCAAGTTAGTGTTGAGTTATTTGAGTTATGTTGAGTTATGTTGAGTTGTTTCAATTAAGATAATTCAATCCATTCATCAAGTTAGTCTATTTAAAGATTGGCATAGTAAAAGACCTAACATTATAAGAGATTCAATAATGTAATAGTTAAAACTTAGGTTATCTAAGGTTGAATATCACATTTTGTCAAAGCCTCACAATAAGACATTGAACTTATTAGCCAAAAACATTTGAAATCAAAGGATAAACTAATTAGTGAATGGAAACCTTTCAAATGAAATATTTTTTTGAAATACATTGGAGAGCATGACTGTTGAGTTTTGAATAGGTCATTCATTATATCAATTGAAATATTGTTTTCGTATGAACAGGGATATCAAAACCATTAGGTTTGGAATATGCTCGTGGGAATATACACCTTTCTAAATCTCCCTAGGGTGTAAACAAACCAATTAGTGCAATGTACACTAACAACTTCTCTTTAATATTCGTACCATTAAAAAAGAATTGATCTCTTAGATATGTGTCATAAGGTATCTCACCACTATGCTTATGTCAATCATGCATGTATTGGTGAGGTTGTTATTCAAGAGCACCTTCTAGGAAATTTTCACACTCAAGTAAAGACTCTAGAGTAGTTAGTGATGCATGTATTGTTGAGTTTGTTCTTCAGGAGAATCTTCTAGGAATTGTTGACACTCTAATGATAGAGTAGTCATTGCTTCACACATTTTGTTAGCCTATTTTCCTACAATATGAGGGATTAGGTGGCACTTCATTGAATCCATGATTATCATGCTTGATTTTTCTTTCTCATATTGACCCAATCATTGGGGATTCAAGCAAGGTGCTCCTGGTGATTCAAGAAGGAGGAGAGATAATATTTGGTGGTGTTGATCCTAATCACTTCAAGGGTAAACATCAATATGCTCATGTTACTCGAAAGGGTTACTGGAAGGTATGTAATAGAATCATGTTAGTTTTCCAGGTTTAAGATTGACTGTATTTAAGGATAAACACATGCATACGATGTTCTTTGTATGAGTCATAGTTACTAGTAGGTATGTCATGGGATTATTCTACTCTAATAAATCGATGTTGCTATTTCCTTCAGTTTGACATGGGGGACTTCCTCATTGATGATCAATCAACAGGTCTGCATACAATCCATCTTCTTCAATTGGGCACATGATTGCTTCTTAAGGAATCTTATGAAAATATTGATGGCATTTTATGAACATTTAGTTGCAGGTTTCTGTGCTGGAGGTTGTGTTTCTATTGCAAATTCTGGAACTTCTTTGCTAGCTGGTCCATCGGTAAAGCTTGCAAACCTTTGATCTTTTGGAAATTTCTTGTATAAGTTAGTGGTGTTTTCTAGGTCTGTGCACGATAAAAGAATATAAACCATAGGGGTGTGGCACATATGATGCTTTTATTCTCAAGCAATCAACGAATGCTCAATAATGCTAATTTGATAAATTGATATGCTATCTTTGTAGTATGAAAGATATATAGTTGAACCGATTTCAAGAATTTTCTCAATACCAAGGACCGAAGGGAGATCATTTTCTTTGTTTGTTTTATTACATTATTTAATCCAAGTATGTCTAGATGTTATTGTAATTTTCTATACAAGGCGGGCTCTTCACTTTGTTGCTTCTATGCATTGTTTTGTTGAACTTCCACCCTAGCAACATATGCAATGATTTATAGACCACGTGTTGCTTTTATACTGAGAAAATGTACAGAGGATAATTCCCAAAATTTTCAAGATGGCACAAGATATGTGAATCGAACTGCACTATATATTTTTACTAAAGGAACTATGTAGGGGCCTGTTACATGTGTCTTGCATAGTGTGTACGTAATAACTACCACAATGATTTTCCTGGGTACTATTCATGTTCTATTGATGGATAAATGAAGTAAGTTTGCAAGATTGGGTCAACTGAATCTAATATCTCTCTTAATCTTGTTCTAGTCAGGCTAGAAGCATTCAAAGGACAATAGGCCACCTTTTATGTATTGAATTTACCAGTCATTCGAAAAAAGAGGACACTGCATAAAATTTAAATGGTGCAACTCTGACAGCTTTGAAACTAATGGTGCAAATCAGCTTCAGCCAGCCCCGTAACCTAGTTTCTAATTTAGAAACTATCTTATAACCTAATACATTGCAACTCTATCAGCTTTGCAACTAATGGTGCAAATCAGCTTCAACCAACCCCGTAACCTAGTTTCTAATTTAGAAACTATCTTATAACCTAATACATTGCTAATAAAAAAAGGAACAATTTATTAAAACTATTTATGTTGATGTATTTGTAACTTCGGAATGTATTCACCTGTGTATCTTATGTCTTGTACCCCGATGTTTATTCTGGGATGTGTTTGTAATGTACTTGAGTCATGATGTCATGCCACAATGGTCCGATCGGGAGAATCTATAATGTAAACAAGTAATGTCAAGTCATTGTGGGTAACCCTCCTATTGTCTAAGGGTTAAAGTCCCCACAATTTCGGGGCACTAGGGTTATTAGACTCACCTAGTGAAGTCAGCCCTATTAGGGTTTGAGTCATGTCGAGAATCAGTATAAATAGAGAGGTGACCTCTCTATTTAACACACACTCACTCACACTCAGTTGTAGCACATAGTTAAGGAAGAATAAGACATTGGGGATAGGAAGAAAGAGGTTACTACTGTCGGGAGATCATCTTACTATTTTTGGCTTTTTTATTTGGTGTTGATTCTATCTCTAAGGAAGTTGCAGGGTTTTCTCCATTTATGGTTTCCCCGAGGAAAAACACTGTGTTCATTGTCTCTTGTGTTTGATTGTTGTGCTTGTTATTCTCTCAGTTAAAAGATCCTAATAATGCTAGCTTAATGTTAAAAATCTAACATGGTATCAGAGCTAACCTGAGAAGAAGACACTGTGCAGCTGCAAGAACTAGGGCTTCCTACTTTGTGGATCTTCCTCCTTAGATTTTCAGCAAAATAAGTTTGGATTAACTCTCCTCCTTAGGGCACATCTTTCTGTTGAAGCAGAATCCAATTCTGAGGTTTTTCAGTTTTGGACCCCAACACTACTACCGGAAATTAGACATTTTCATAGAAGATGAATTTTTTAGTGAGCCCAGGCCTGGATTGATCTCCTCCCCAAAATCAAAGTTAGGGATCAATTTCAAATCATTTGGTTGGACAAAACTCCGGAAAAGAAAAACCCTAATCTACTCCTAAACCAGCACTGCAGGATTTCAACTCCAAATCCAGATCCGACATCTTAACCTGGTAAGATCTAAATCTTCCAATTATGAAGAAGAGGCAGAACGAAAAGAATGGAAGGATGCTATGATGGAAGAGTATCAATTGATCATGAAGAATGATGTTTGGGATGTTTTCCCAAGACCAGAAGGGAATTCAGATGTAACTTCCAAATGGATCTACAAGATCAAGCATGCTGGAGACGGTAGCATTGAAAAATATAAGGCAAGATTTGTGGCTCATGGTTTCTCCCAGAAAGAAGGAATATATTATGAAGAAACCTTTGCACCTATAGCCAGATGCACTTCGATCAGATCAATACTTGCCTTAGCTGCAGTAATGAAATGGAAGATACACCAAATGGATGTCAAGACTGCTTTCTTGAATGGTGTAGTGGAAGAGGAAGTGTATGTAGAACAACCACTCGGTTTTGAGACACATGGCAGGGAGTCTCATGTGTGCAGATTGAAGAAAGCCCTGTACGGTTTGAAACAGGCACCTAGGACATGGTACGGCATAATTGACAGCTTTCTATCCAGTTTGGGTTTTACCAAGAGTAAAGCAGATTTCAACCTTTAATACAAGGTTGAAGATGGCAACCCAGTGATGCTTCCACTATATGTAGATGATCTGTTTGTAACAGGTATGGATGGGTTGATTGCTGATACAAAGAGAAAGCTTGTTGTTGAATTCGAAATGAAGGACTTGGGTATGATGCATTATTTTTTAGCCATGGAGGTGTGGCAGAATACAGATGGAATCTCCCTCGGACAAGGGAAGTATGCAGTAGAGATCTTGAAGAGGTTTGGGATGATGGACTGCAAGGCTATGGCCACACCTATGGCATCGAACTTGAAGCTATTGAGCGATGCTTCATCAAAGTCGGTTGATGCTACGATGTATCGTTAGATGATTGGGTCCTTGATGTACCTGACGAACACGAGACCAGACATTTGCTTTGCTGTGAACACCTTGAGCCAGTTCTTGACAGATCTGAGAAATGTTCACTTGATTGCTGCAAAGCATATTCTGAGGTACTTGAGGGGTACAGTTGATTATAGGCTCAAGTATGAGTCGAATCAGAAGATTAACCTGGAGGGTTATGTTGATTCAGATTGGGCAGGTAGTGCCATCGATAGGAAGAGCACTTCAGGGTGTTGCTTTAGTATGGGATCAAGTGTGATCTCTTGGTTTAGTAGGAAGCAATCATGTGTGGCACTGAGTATAGCTGAAGCAAAGTATGTCGCAGCTTGTTCAGCTAGTTGTGAGGCAGTATGGATAAGGAAGCTACTGTCTGATTTATTTGATCTCCAGTTGGATGCTACTTGTATATATTGCGACAACTAGATTTGTGTGAAGTTGTCGGAGAACATGGTGTTCCATGACAAGTCAAAGTATATCGAGATCAAGTATCACTATATCAGGGATATGGTGTAGAGGGGAGCAGTGAAGCTCCAGTATGTTGTGACGAACGATCAAATAGCTGATGTGTTGATGAAGCCATTGGCTAGGGTGAAGTTTGAGTACTTCAGGGAGAAGCTTGGTGTTCTCCAGATCAAGGTTCCCTCCAAAGGGAAGTGATGAGTCTGTGATCCATTCTGACATGGGAGAGGATTAAGGTCCTTCCATGGTCAGATGTAAGGGTTGAGTCATTCTATCATGGTGAAAGGATTTAGGTTCCTTCCATGTCAGATATGAGTGTTGAGCCATTCTGATATGACTGTAGGATTGGTTCCTACATGATCAGATATAAGGGCTATTACCATTCTTGGAATGGAGGTGTCTGGTCAGTTACCAGGAAAACTCAATAAAGGACTGAGAGCCATTCTGATGTGATAGAGGGATGTGTTCCCACTTGATCAGATGTAAGGGCTGAGCCATTCTATCATGGTTAAAGGATTAGGTTCCTCCCATGTCAGATGTGAGTGCTGGCCATTCTGACGAGTAGGTCAGATGTAAGGGCAACTGTCATTCTCCGGGAGAATGGAGGCACCTGGTCAGTTACTAGGAATCCTCAGTCTGGGACAAAGAGCCCTTTCGATGTGATGTGTTTACACATGGTCGAATGTAAGTGCAGAGCCTTTTTGATAGGATGAGGTCGGATATAAGTGATGAGCCATTCTGGCACGATGTGTTTACACCTGGTCAGATGTGAGTGTTGTGCCTTTATGACAAGATGGGGTCGGATGTAAGTGCAGAGCCATTCCAATGCAATGTGCTTGCACATGATCGAATATAAGTGTTGAGCCATTATGGTGCGATGTGTTTACACATGGTTAGATGTGAGTGCTGGGCCTTTCTGACAAGATGAGGTCAGATGTGAGCGTTGGGCATGCCTTTCTGAAAATATGAGGTCAGATCTAAGAGCTAGGCGGCCATTCTGACTTAAGTGTCATATATAAGCGCTGATGAAGACCTACATGAAGGGTAGGCCTACAGGGCTGACTTTGTAGAACTTCCTGTGATGAGAAGAATCAAGATAGCACCATTCTGAGATAGCATGTGATGATGATCCAGATCAAGTGATTATCCAGATGTGATGATGATCCAAACTTGATGACGATCCAGATGTGATGATGATCCAACAATGATGATCTAGTAGTCCTGATGATGTAGATTCCGTGATGAAGAAGACTTGAAGAATAAGATGACTTAGAAGATGACTTGAAGACGAACAAGATGAAGAAGAAGACTTGAAGATGAAGATAATGAGATGACCCAGTCGATACAGAGAAGAAGACCAGTGCTAAAAATTGTGTCGAAAGAATACCTTCCTAGTTAAGAGGGAGTGTTGATGTATCTGTAACTTCGGAATTTATTCACCTATGTATCTTATGTCTTGTACCCCGATGTTTATTCCGGGATGTGTCTATAATGTAATTGAGTCATGATGTCATGCCTCGATGTTCCAATCGGGAGAATCTATAATGTAAACAAGTCATGTCAAGTCATTGTGGGTAACCCTCCTATTGTCTAAGGGTTAAAGTCCCTGCAGTTCTGGGGCACTAGGGTTATTAGACTCACCTAGTGAAGTCATCCCTAGTAGGGTTTTAATCATGTCGGGAATCAGTATAAATAGAAAGGTGACCTCTGTATTTAACACACACTCACTCACACTCAGTTGTAGCGCATAGCTGAGGAAGGAGAAGACACTGGGGCTAGGAAGAAAGAGGTTACTGTTGTTGAGAGATCATCTTACTGTTTTTGGATTTTCTATTCGGTGTTGATTCTATCTCTAAGGAAGTTGTGGGGTTTTCTCCATTTATGGTTTCCCCGAGGAAAAACATTGTGTTCATTGTCTCCTGTGTTTGATTGTTGTTCTTGTTATTCTCTCAGTTAAAATATCCTAATAATGCTAGCTTAATGTTAAAAATCTAACAATTTAAACATATACATAATGTTTACATAAGGCAGGGTATAGTTGTCTTTAGCAACCTCTCTTGTTTGATTAGGCTTCCTTGTGTATTTCTAGTCTTCCTTCGTTATTTTATCGAAGTTTAAGGCATTGTATCATGTTGCACTCCCTTAGACTAGTTCATGTTCCAATGTGATTGATTTAATTTGAAGGGAAGTTTATTATCAGCTCTGTGGTTCTTCCAAGGTGGCTATAGGTTCCCTTCTCTACTTTTTTTCATTTTGGAGTTGCACAATCTTTTTTACATCATAGTGAATTCTTTTTAAAATCCTTCTTTTGGTAACTCGCAAGACTATAGGGAGGGTTTGATATAAGTGTTAAAAGAGTATGGTGTAGTGACCAATTTCATTACCATGGCTATCATACTCCACAATAAATAGATGGCATGAATCCTGCCATGTCAAATCGCACTATGTGATAGCCATCATGGTGATACAATGTACGAGCTTACTAAGAGATGATTAATGCAAGTCGATTGATAAAACCATGGTAATATAAGTTATGCATCAACTTGAGTTTAAATCCATGGCTAGGATTCTTGTATATTAGGATTATATTAGACATTAACCCACATGTGTAAAATTGAGTGTTCATGTTATATGACAAGGTATCGTCATGTACATTTTGAAAGTAGGTGTGTAAAAAATGCCAACGAAAACAATATATACCCAAAGTACATTGATTTCATAAGAATGAATATAGTTAAACATATAAATTTTAATTCTTTAAACATTACTTTCTTTAAACATTACTTTAATCTAGAAAATCAAAGATCCTTGGTAAATAACACAACCGCTACACTTACGCAAATAAGAGATCACCTTGCCATCATACAACATTATTGTAACCGTATGCCTATAGTAGATTTCAGATTTTGAATAATGCAGAGATGTGAAATAATCTTTGTTCAAAATTGAACAATATTCAAAACCTTAGTCAATAAAAAGACTATTCTGTCTTTATAAATGAGAATTCAAACCTTGTCGAAAGGATTTGATGGCAACATGTAAAATAGCAGAATGTCACCTCATGAATGATGAGTTTGGCTATATAATTAAGCCAAGATCATAGTCCACAATTATGTAATGTATGTAACAATGAATAGTCATGAACTTTATTAGCTGCAAAATTAAGTTCACTTATAATATAAAAATAGATCACAAGGAAAAGGTTCATCATGGAATCATCATAAAATAATGTATCTAGACATGTCTGAAAATAAAACTCTTTCGGATACTCATGCCAACTATTTCATTTTCTATTGGAAATAAAACATTCAGAATTACTCCAGATCAGGTTTGGTTTAGTCCCAAATAAACAAATGCTATTTGTTGTCCGATTCACCCTGCAGTATTGATGTCTTGTCTATCATCTATGGTTTGATGTTTGTAATCTCGGTTTGTTTTAAAATAGGTTGTTGGGAATTCATAATTGTAGGAGATATGTAGAAGAAAGGAATTTATGTTAGAAATGTGCATTTGAATAGAAGTTGCAAACAACTTTCAGTAGAGAACATACAACTATTTAGTAATTTTAGCTTTTTTTCTATACTTTGATTCCTAAATTTGCATTGTACTTTCTTGAATTGTAAGTAAACAAATAAAATATCCTTATTACATAATAACATGAGAAGAGGTTGTTAATAGGTTTCAAATTAATTTTAAACCTAATTTAAGTTGTCATGTGATCCATTGTTTTCAGATGAGGTTTTGATTATCATAAACTAATCCTAAAGATAATTTGCACAACTGCATTTTTGAAGCAGAATATACATTGTGTTTTGCAATCTTCGTGGGTATCCATTGGTGGAAATCAGTAAATAGACTTGCTCTCATTCCCCTTTGGAGTTGTATAATACACAGTGATCTGAAATGGATCTATGTTTGTTTTTCAAGCTAGAGTGGATTTTTTCTGCTTGCAATTAGAACACATTTGAGTGTTTGTTTATATAATGTTAGGGTTTAAATCATGAAGCTACTACTATATTTTGGAATTGAAAAATAAGTTCTTTGCATGGTATTTGAACATATATTTAAGGGTTGGAAATGGAAACCAACTTGTTAAGGATCCAAAGACAATAAGTCGTGCCCTAGCTAGTGAGAAAGTTAGATAGAGTTTACATACTACTAGGTGTCGTTTGGCTAAAAAACAACACTATTTCCAGTTTTTTACAAGATTTGGAAAATGCAATAAGGAGGGAGGTAAATGTCCTTACATCCATGATTGACAAAAAGTAGATATATACACTAATTTCCTGAAAGGTATATGCTCCAACATCGACCGTGAGTTGAATCACAAGGTATAGTAAAACATTAACTCCATACACTAGACATGGAGATGTCTAGATAAAAGAAAGATGTTGCAGTTTCCAGGATCTTATGGTAGGATTGATTATGTTTTATCGTACTTGTTTTGTTTATTTTTGTGCACAAATTACACCAGAGTGCATGTAATATTGCTCATATTTTCTACAATGAGAGTTAATTTGACATTTTTTGTATTACGCTATAAGAATTTGTTGAATCCTGGTAGCCTAGATAATTTTTTTTTCTTTTGACATGTTATTACACCAAGGATAATTTCCTTAATAAGCATGTGAATGTTCACCCAAAAACTTGAGTTTTTGATGGATTTCTCAAAGTCTATTGTGTTGAAGGTGATAAGGTATTGTCTGTTTCATAGTGGAAATTGCATTTTGTAATTTTTTTGATATGTTCATTTCTATTCTTGTTGTATGTAGTCCTTATGTGTTATATCAATTATATAGTGTGTGTTTGTGTATTGAAATTTACTATGTATGGTTTTTGGAAATGCAAGGATGAGTTAAGATGAACATCATCCAATTTTTCTAATAAATTGCAGCCTGCCACTTTAAAGTTATTGCACGCTAACTCCAAGGTGGTACCCTTCATAAATGACACTTCTAGATTTGAAATCAAAGGGTAAATTAACTGGTGAATGGAAACCTTTCAAAAAAAATTGTTAATTACACAGCTAGGCGTCGAATTTCCTATGTTCAATGGAGGATGTCCGACAAATTTGTTGAAGATCCTACACTTTTAGCTATCGGTCGGCCGATGAGAATGCCATGCCTCCGACAGCCATGCCCATCAGACTTTCGACGCCCTCCCAAAGACATCCGACGGGAATGACATGCCTCTGACATCCAAGCCCGTCGGACTTTCGACGCCCCACCCATCGAAAAACCTACAGGTAAGTGTCGGAAATGCGACGGTATATGCAAGTTTTTTGCGACACTATCAAACAGCAGAATGTCGAATATTCAACATTGTGGTGTCGTTGGATCTTCGACAGTTATTGAAAAGGAGTCGAATATCCAACGTTATTCCACTGATGGCAAAAGAATCTGCATATGTCGAATCACCGACAGGGGATTGTCGAATTTCAGACATGCAAGCCGTCGGATTTTGGGCTCAATTTTTGTTGTGAGTGAATATTTTTTATAAAATTATGGTTTTTTTTACTAGGGTAATCGGCAATTGGGGATAGGGGGTGGTACTTGCATGGAAAAGGCTGCAAGGACCCAATCTGGCTACCACTATGTTGCCCCCCGCAGGCAAAAAAAAATTGTAATTACCCAGAAGGAATTTGAACTTGTGACCTTCCATTTACAACTTCTCATCTGAATTACTCATTACCAATTGCTCTAAGCCTTATGAGTAAAAATTATGTTTCTTATCTTATTCTTTAAATCTTATTTTTTTCATATATATAAATATGTTTTCTCTGTTTTATTTAAATTATGAATCATTTTTCTTATCTTATATTTAAGTTATAATTGTATCTTACATATATTTTTTTTTATTTTTTTACTATGAATTATTTTATTTATTTTATTTTTTTACTATGAATCATTTTATCAATATTATATGTAAGTAATATAATTCTTTCATGGAAATTTCGATTAAATTTTCAAAAATAATATTAAAATTTAAGAATTGTTTTTGGTATTTATATTAATGAAATTTTATTTATTGTTTTTACTAAACTTTGATTTAATAATTAAAATTCATATACCATTTTTCAAATTAAACTCAATCAAAT
>LPNX010059288.1:231039-348539 GCA_001517045.1 Pseudotsuga menziesii
TTACAGGCAGAATCCACAAAACAAGAAAGACTAACAATAATGTTGATTAGACATATAGATTACTATATTTGCATAGAGAGAACATAGATAAAGACTAAGCTTACTACTATTGGAAACAAAATTTCAAAAGGGAGAGCTCCCATGGGAACCTGCTACTTTCCTTGAGCTCCACCATGCTGACCAGAGTCTGTTGATGTTGCTCCTCATGTTGCCTTTTTTTCCACTACCATCTCCAATTTATTGAACCTCACTTCCAGCTTTTCTATCATCCTGGTCATCGCATTTTCAAACTCATATATATATTTTGAGAATTCCTCACACAGACGGGAGAGATCTCTATCCACCAATTCCAGATGCCTTCCACCTTCATGGTCAATTTGTTTCAGATAACTCTTATGCATGCTGAGCTTCCTCTTAATTGCCCATAGCTCAGCAATGAACGAGAGTGCCGAGAAAAAAGAAGCAGATGATTATGGAGAGGAATCCATGGTTCTTGAAGAAGCCACAAGACAAAAGCATCCAACCAAACCTCCACAGCGAACAGTGAAAAATGTTGTGAATTCATGCAAGTCTCGGCTTGATAAAACTAACTGCACGCACAATAAATTCATGATCTAGGGAGGATCCATCCCACCACTCACATGCCAGGGATGGAATAGCAGAGGACATCCAGGATGATTCAGAATGCGGGGAAATTCAATCATCTTGTACGAGCAGACAATCTTCAGTTGCGGACAAGACATAGGAGACAGCCTTTTAACTGTCGCATGCCATCCCAAGTGCCTGAAAAAATGGATTCCCTCCACCACAATCATGCATGATGGGAGATGGGACAGAAGGGAGCCACGTGGGTAGCAATGGGACCAACCCCTAGCTCCCTTGCCCATGGTCCTATGGGATAAGGAAAAGGGAGCTAGCTCCATTCAAGACCAACGACCCTTTTCTCAAGGAAGATATGAAATTGGCCACGAGGTCAGCTTGTTCGTTTAATCCTCTTAAGATGTGGAAATAGTCAATATTCCGAAATGATTTGGAGACGTTTTGAATCCTTATAAGCAGTTGACGAATATTAAGCTGGGATGACAAGGAGTTGGTATCTAAGGATTGTATGACCAGTCGTGAGTCCCCAGTCACCGTAATTTCTTAAATTCCTTAGCTTCGAGCTTAGGAGAGGCCCTGCCAGAGAGCCAAAGCTTCTGCGAAATTGTTAGTTTCATCACCTAATCCCCAAGAGTACACATGTTCTTGAATTATATCGGGATTAATGAGAATCACTCCCCCTCCTGTCGCCCCTTATTATAAAATAATATCATTAATCCTTTTGTCCCTTCACATATATTTTATTTTAGTTTCCTCATAAAATATAATGTTTTTGGAATTTTGAAATGAGAGCTATAATCATGGAAATTTGCATTTTAATTGACTACATACTTATTATTATTATGTCCTCGACATGGGATATATATAAATTGTTCACCCCCTGTTAATTTGCTCATAAAATCTATAAATTTATCCTCGACTTATAGTTTTGGGTGCTCAGTGTATCATTCAAACAATTATTTATATGATTTTTGTAAATAATGTGAATTTGTTAGGTTTTGACTAGGCTAAGTTGATGACATCTATTTCGGGAATGACTTCCCATGCGTCATCCATTTAAACCTCGAAAATATTTATTAAACTATTTATTAGCTAGCAGATTGGGATGACAATCTTGAAATTTGGAGTGCCTGTATGGCCTCCCACTGATGTCTTATTTCTGTAACTTCTCTTTGCAGACTAGTTGGGTTTGCAGTTTTGTAACTTTGCAAGTGCGTTGAATAAATTTGGATTGTTTTGTGCATTGAACACTTCTTCATTTCAACGTGTAAGAAACACTTAGTGTTGTTAGTTTGGTTGAGTGGGTGGTATAGCATAGTAAAGTTGGCGGGTTGATCGACATCTCTCCTCCTTAAATTCCTGGTAAAAGTTGGCCTACTGGTAATGCACGCTTGGTGATTATTTTTGAGCTTTTGGTTTTCTTTCCCTTGATTTAATGACTCTCTTGGTCCAATCTGGTTTCTTTTGCTTGATTTAGATCTCGATTCCTAGTGATTATTATTAATAAATGCCTAGGGAAGTTGAATCGGTGTTTTTTCATTTATTCGTTCTTTGGAATGAGTTTTTATGTGGCGTATTTGGGTTTAGATGGATGTTAGATTTCGATCTTTAATAATTATTTGTATCCAGGTTATTGCAGTTTTGCGTGGGGATTTGGTCGCTGCTCTTTGCAATGTTATTCAGCTTTTGACCAATTCTCTATAGGTTGGTGATACTCTACCTGAAATTTATTTGTTGTTGTATTATTTGAAGAACATTTGACTTTAGCTTGAAATAACAGTATTTAGCAAAGTCCGAATTAGGTTCTGATACCGATTTTTTTGTCACAGTTTCGTCATCTTCAATGGCAATGGCAATGAAGATCTCCACATTTGCAGTGGCAGCTGCGTACTCTTTGGTCCTAATGTTTACCTTCTTTGTCCTTGCACTAACTCCCAGTCTCATGCCTCGTGTGAGTTCCCTGGACTTTGTTCCCTCTGTTGGTTCTTCTGTGATAGCCTCAACTATCGCATTCTTAACCTATATGTTCTTATGAGAGCTATATATAAGAGATATTATTCCTAGAGATATAGTTTGATGATGGTGCTTCATAGGCTCTGTTGCTTTAAACGGGTTTTGGTATGTTCTCCGTACTTGTTTTGATAATAGATATACTTATTCTTTCCTTCCACAGCTAAAGATCGTTGGCTTGAACCCTTCAATTTTCCATTAGGATTTGGGCTAAGTCTTGGATGCAGAAGGGTCTCAAGAAGAAGCACCAGTGTCGCTAGAACTAAAATTTGTCTTTGCATACGTGGATCCAAGCTTATTCACAACAAATATAACTAGTTTCCATGCTCTTTTCAATGAATCCACTTTATATATTTTGCATTTTGTTTGTCATGATATCTTATTGGTTCCACCTATTTCTAATTTTTTTAAAGAATGGATTAGTAATGACATTTTTTTAGTATAATCTAGATATGAGTTTATGTCCGCGTTTATACATCTTCTTGGTGGTCTAAGTTAACTAGACAAGGCCTAATTGAACAACTAGGGTGCAAGTTTTGTGATATGTTGGAGACCATCCTAAAGATAAACGAACAAATCAAGAGGAAGAAATGACCAAGCAAAGTCTTGGACATGACACTAGTCCTTCATACAATCAAACTGCAATCCTTATGACAACTTTGCATAAGGGGTAGGTTGGAATTTTTTGTGTAGGGGGGATGTTCTTTGATCATGAAGGAACAAAAGAAACTGCATTCGCTTGGTGGATTGAGACCCCAACCATTAAGGAGGTAAAATCTCTAGCTTTATATAAAAGCATCCAAAGAACTTCAAACTTAGTCGTCTTGTTTAAAGGATCTTATTGGAGAACCAATACTTTATGAGAGCATTGAGTTTGACCATATTCTCTAAGGGAAAAATAAGATCATTAATGAGTAAGTAAATAACAGGAACATGTTTTTAGAAGGGATTTGTGATTTAAATGGAGGGATTGTCACCTTATCCCTCTCATGACATGTTTAATCATAATGAAGAGAACCTCTCATCCAAAAAATGTAAAGCCATGGAAATTATATGGGATAGAAAGACTTTATTGCAATGACATCACCCACATACATCCTTTCTCAAGTTTATGGTGTAGGTGAATAATTACTCCATGATGGTAATGGTTAGGGATACATGTGGGTTAATATTCTATGAAAAATAGATATGAAACAATTTATTTTCCATTACTCC
Organism: Pseudotsuga menziesii; assembly: GCA_001517045.1. Taxonomy (NCBI): domain Eukaryota; kingdom Viridiplantae; phylum Streptophyta; class Pinopsida; order Pinales; family Pinaceae; genus Pseudotsuga; species Pseudotsuga menziesii. The sequence continues at coordinate 234,865 of LPNX010059288.1, forward strand.
AAACAATGACTATTTTCTCGAGAGTAAGCAACAATGGTGTTGGCGCATTTGGCTAGAAATTGCACCTCATCCTAGATATTTTGTCTATGCTCTAGAACTATTTTCCTTCGCTTTAGACCATGGGTTCTCCAGGTGATGAGTGTGTGGTGTTTTAGTTGAATTCAAGATCGAACTTTAAGTTCTAGGACACAACCCTAGTTGTGAGAAGAGAAATCTTGACAATATATCAAGCGTTATTTTTTCTAGGTAGTTGGTAAGTAGGGTGATTCCAATGGAACATTGTCCCTACTACAGAAGCTACTATATTATCTATGAACTTAGTGAGTTAAATTTAAGGAGTGAAGCACTATGAAAAGGAAATAACAAAGGAACAATGCAATATAATGTATTCGACCGTCCATTTGAATAGGTGGAAATGTGAACTCAAAAGGAAACTAGTGCCAAGATGCTTGTGCAATTGATTCAACAAACATATTTTGGAAATTTTGTATGGGATAAAGATGTGGAAGCATTCAGAGGGATTCATCAAAGAAATCACTTGGAACTCAATGGGTGGGTAATATATTTGCAGATGTTGATTGGGATAATTGTGGTTCACCTTATCCACCCCCGATAAATAGTTACAACTCCTCCTCTTGATGATATATCTCCTTTAAGGATACGTCATTTGTGACTTTCCTACAGATTTAGAGGAAAATGGAGGAAAATTTACATCGAATGGATACCTTCATAATGATTTTGTTCTTGGATTTGAACGTTATCACATGTTTGTGCATCGCATTTGTTATTCATTGCTTTGTATTGTGCATTGTGAATGTATTACTTGAAATGTAGTATTTAGAATATCTAGTTCCATTGTTTCATCAATGGCATGGACTTGATGTTAACTCTCAGATATAACAAGAAACATTGTGGCTTGAAATTTTTTATCTCACTCAACTTTAAGCAAGTATAAATAAGAACACAATTCCATATTTATCTTGGAAGCTAAATAGAATGGGATCTCTGAAATTGCATTAATAAACTAATTTATTTTTGAAATATAGTTACCAAATTGTTGAATCAAATTTCTTAATACTTTTTTTAAAGTTTCATAATTCATCCAATTTGAGCTTCCAAATTACTTAAATCAAGAAGTCTTGATTGAAGCTTAAATTTCAACTTGATCTACCCTAAATTGCATGTAATGTTGCAAACATGTGGAAGAACTATGAAGATAGTGATGGGAGCACCAAGACATCTATGGGAGAGGCTGGACATGTGGAAGAGAGATATGGGGCAATCCACATTAACTGGTCGAATGGTATTGATCCATTGTGGTTTTATTCTTCTTCTTCGAAAAAACCTCACAATATTCCTCGGAATTTAGGTTCAAACCCTATGGTTTCATATGCATATTACAAATAAAAACAATAGAGGATAAGCTCAATTAATCGGGGTTAGGCTATATTTCTCTTTCATCACAAGATAAGCAAGATTTCTAGTTGCTACCAAGCAAAGAATCTAAGTAACAGAAATAACAGGTAAGTAAATCAAGTAGCAACTAAAAGCACTGGAGGTAATGTTTGGAGCAGCTATTTCTAATGTCTCTAAAGAGGTTTCTACCTTGCAAAATAAACTTCAAGATACCAATTCACAGTTTACAGTGGTGAAGCACTGAGTTACTGAACTTTGATCAAATTTCAAATATTTAAATGGACAAAACTAATCAAGCTTGTTCAGATGGCATGTAGATATAATGTTATTTCATTTGTAGCTATATATAAATACCTGGATATAATGTTGTCCTAGTCATGTTTACATGTGCAAAAACAACACTTTCTCTTTTTTTTTTATAGATAAGGATCATATGCGCATTACAGTGATACATCGATAGTCATGTTTATTATCCATACAACATATTTAAGATAATCCTTGTCCAATAAACCGGATGCTTGTAAATAGAATTGTCTAGTTCAAGTCATGATTAAGGGAGTAGAACACTAATACAAAACCGAAAATGTATTATTTCCACAATATTATTTAACCAGTGAAGAACTAGATGAAACCTAGATTGCATCACATGAAAACAAATTAAGATAATCTCAAGATCAAAACCAACCATTAGTAGTATTGGTCATGGAGAAGGAAGATGCCATACCATAGATATATGTCTTTTAGCAAGATTGTATGCAAATAACATATACAACAACCATGAACCTCTGTGATAGGTGGTGTCCTAATGTCGAGGAGACAACCATGGGAGCTACTCCCCATAATTATGAACATATTTAAAAATCGACCAGGGGAAAAAAAGACAAGGGGGTCCCCATTTTTTCCCAAGACTCACTTGTCCAAATACATCGATTCATTCACTTGACGGCTAGTTGTAGTATTATTGAATCATCAAATATAAAACCATTTTATGATGTGAAGGCTATTGATATTCCAAGAAATTATTATAAAGGTTCAACATTGTATGGTTACTAAATATACATTTTTTGTCTAGGGCTATTGATTGTTTTATACTCTAATGTGATCTTATTAATATCGTGATTTAGTTGAGTTTCTGTCTTTAGAAATTCTCAGTTGATCTTCTCTCTTCACAAATTATCATCACTGCAATTTCCTTCGAATTAAAAACATATGAATATATGAAGAATGAACAGTTTAAAAAGGATTTCGTAGATGTACGGTTGTCTGAATTTCTCTTGATACAAAACTGTGAATTTTTCTTGATACAAATTTGTTAAATAAATATTCATTGTATTGAGTTTGTTTGGGTCCCAATACACTAGAGACACGTATTCTTTACTCATTGAAATATTACTTTTAATTAAATATTGATAGAGCTTGAACTCTATAGAAACAATAGGGTTGGTTCTCTAACCAAAAAATTTTAGTTATTTTTGTTTGACCTAGTATTCTATAAGAGCAGCAATTTAAAAGTGACAATTCTGCATTTCAAATAAAAATTAGTTAATTTGTTTTAAATGTTTGAAATTTTTATTCTTTTATATCATCTGGCTAATTTTCAAGTTAGTACTAGAATTGTTCTCAAATCACTACATTATCTTTGTTTTCAAGTTGGTACCAGAATTGTTCTCACATCACTGCATTATCTTTATCAAGTTGTTTTGAATACTCTTTGTTCTAGAATTATTGATATTTGTAAATGCGAAACAGTTTTTCAAGATGAATATGTATGTTTGATGGGTTTTTATATTTCCTATGTAGGACCTATGGCTGTGGGTGTGGGTCAATAATAAATAGGTGATATTGTGTTTAAAATATTTTCTCTTATGATGTAGTTGTGAGTGGTGATTTATAGTAGCATATAAATCTCATCATATCATGATCTTTACTTTAATGGAGATGTTAACTTTGGAGATATTTATAAAGATAGTAATTTATTACTAACAATGTAATTTTTTTAATAACATAATGTTTTGATTGATAACAATTGGTTTAATGTTTTGATTGATAACAACTGGTTTAGTTCTATTGGTATAATCTGTAAGGTTTTATGTTACACCAAAACTTGCACATGTTGTTAAACATTCCAAACGAAGCACAGTCTCATGATCCCAATGTGATGATTGATGGTTGACAGTTGAATTTCTTATAAACATAATGGCTAACTGCTAACAAATGGTTTAGGTCCATTGTTGCATTCAGTATGCACCTCTACATGTTAGGGATATTGAAATCGTTATTATGGCATCTTTTTATCTCTCTCGTCTACATTGGAAGTGCTCCTAGTGTTTGTTAGTGACGAATAATAAACAGCTAGCTACCAATGTGTTTCGGATCTTGAAATAGTTATTATGTCATCTTTATTTGATCTCCTATCATGTATGCACTGGAAAATTTTCTACTTTGCTACTGATAATTTGATTTTATACACATGTTAAGATTAGTTTGAATCCCTTTTTCCGTACTCCCAGTAAATATCAAAACAAAAATGATTTCACCATTCATCCATAAAATTCTTCACAACACATATATCAAAACAATATGATTTCACCATTTATAAAATTCGTTAAAATTCAACCATCAAAATGATTTCCCTTTTCGAGGTTCTATGTTGAACCATCAAAATTCAAATTGCAGTGTTCATGTGTCTGTGACACAACTCCTCTTCTCTATGCATTGAAATCTAGCAGTTGGTTTAGTTTCCAGTTAGCTACTAATAAATTGCATGTACACGTCAAGGGAAGGTTGGAATCACTGTCAAAAGTTCATGGAAGGACATTTTCCTTATTCCCAATAAAACAAAATGACTTCGTTTATATGTTGTATGTTTTTTTCTATCAAATTAAAATCAAAATGATTGTAGTTATTCTCTCGCCTTAGGGTTTTTTGTTGTTCCATAAATATTTAAGTTGGAGTCACAGATGATTAAAAAATGCTAATTTCATTATCTTTGCTTTGCACTCAATGAGTCTACAATGCACCTGTGCTTTTACCTATGAGGTACAACTCCATGAAAACTAAGACAAGTTACCGACAATATGACGCCTATGTCAAATTAGAGAAACCATGTCAAACTGGCGAATTTGAACTTCTACGCATGTCAAATTGCATATTAGATATATCGCAAATTATATTCCAAGAAGGTGTTTGCCACGGATGATTTTAAGGAACCATACTTATTTAAAAGTGTATAAATGTTGGCGAATCTTACCAATTCTTAAAACACCAACTATAAAATGTTTGGCGATATTTTTCAAGAAATATTTTAATTTCCAAGGATTTTACATCGTTTATATAATAAATTGGCGATTTTTAGGGTGAAAAAAGTTTACCCCATCAAAATTGGGCGAAACAGGGCTTCAAAAATTGCAAAATGGCGAATCTTTTTTTGGAGAAAACCCCCTAAAAATAGCCCATGGGCTAAATTTCGCCCCTAAAATTATCCCTGGTGTTTGCTTTCTGTATTTTACATTCTGCCACATTAACCTGTTACTGGAATTAAATTATGGAATCCTCTGTGTATATGTCTCGATTTTTCTAGTCTCTTTTCTATGTCTGTAAAATTAGAGTTATATTATATATTATATTAGAGTTATTGGAAGCTCCATCGTATCTTTAATTGTTTTTGTCATGGAAATGATCCACTTTGGATACTGTTCCCGAGAGCCCAATTATGCTAATGTATTTCATCTTAAGAGAACTAATGATTTTAGTGGCCATTATGTGGAATCTGATATAGTTCAACTTCCTCACCTCGTCCTACCAAATCCTTCAAGAATAACATACCTTATTTTTGGAACCAAAGGAGACAGTTAGAGGATGACAAGGACTTCTAGGCTCTTTATCATCCAAGATCATTATTTATTGCATTTAGATCCAGAGGCACCTCCAAGGGAAAGGATTGAATTAGAAAAGTATGTGAAGATGGATCCAGTCTTTCTGGAAGCAGAAAATTTCCATGTTGTCAATAAGGCCAATATGGTTACACATAAGGGTCCAACTATGATAGCTTGTACACTTCATGTCATGGCTGTTCTGTTAAAGCAAAGTAAAGAATGGGATTGGTTTATCAACCTCAATGCATCTGATTATCCATTGGTTACACAAGTTGGTGAGCTTTCTCGATGTTATTTGTGTTATTGCTCTTCTTTATTCCTTTATCATTTTTTCAATCTTGATCTTCTGGACTCAATGAAGCTTTGGTTTTGTAGATAATCAATTCATGGTACTTCTGTTAATTGCTTATATGTGTGTTGTTATGAAACATGAGTGTTCCACATACCAAAGTCAACTTCATTGCATACCTAAGGAACCTTCAACACATATCCAAAATACAAAAAGAACTTTGACTATGCAATTGGCAAGGAAATAAAGTTTCTAGGTTGCTAAACAAATTTTTATTTTACCTCATCTAGGGTTGGAACCACTCCACCCTAAGGATTGTGCACAAACTTTATATAATACAAAACATGTGTGCATGTAGCTCCCGTTGTTCCTGTTTTTTTACTTAAACATGTACAATTGTTGCAGTGTGGATGCTTTTCACAACATCCACTCTTTTTGGTCATGCATGTCCTTTTTATCTAAAGTCAACAAACTCAAGAAAATTATTCTTTTGCGAAGGCAAAAAACAAAAATAGAACACAAGTTTTGCTACTTCAAAAGAAGATTTAGGGACTACTATTTTACATCAAGAAACCTATCTTATGTTATGGTTTCTTTGTTTTTTTTCATGTATTGTTGAAATAATTGTTCTCCAAATGTATTGGACATGTTCATTGGAAATTTTGAAACCTTGTCAACCATATTTGCATAGCAAACATGTCTAATAGTGCTGACATTTACAAATGAAATAGAATTTTGTGTTCAAGTAAATGCGTATATGTCATTATTGCAACAACAAATGTTTTTTCTATAGCTTTAAAGAATAACCTTGTTTTCTAATTAACATCATTTCCAGTGCCATTTTCAACCAAGTTGTTGTAATATGAAACCTAAACTTGTCCACGGAGACAACACTATCAAGAATTAACTATATTTTTTTTCCTTTTCTATATTATTTTTAATGTTTGAAATTCTATCATTTAAATGGTTACACTCTTTTTTTGTCTACTTTCTACAATTTTTCACATTACTTTTACTCTATTTTTCTAGCACTTACTCTTACTCTTACTCTATTTGAAATATTTATTTTTATGGAACATATTATGTTATTTATTGTTTAATAAATGATATAAAAACAATTTTTGTTATTAAAATAATTATATGATAAATTTTAATAAATTATTTCAATTAAATTTTAAAATATTTAAATAAATTATTTATATCCCACATTTATTTCATACTTAAACATAGTAATAAAATAAAACAAAACAAATATTACGAGTGTTAAACATAAAAATACTTTGTTTTATCCCTTTAATTATTATATAAAGGATAACAAAATGACTTAATTGTTCACATTAAACATAAAAATACTTTGTGTTATCTTTTTAATCATATAAATAAAAACTCAATGAATCTCTTATGATGTGATAAGGTTTTCACCCATCTCTACCTAGATGAGCTCGATGTCTAAGTCTTTATGAAAAACAACATTATTATATTGGAAATATAATAGTATATATAATAATATACGTTGCCTTTCAGTATTCTATTGGAAATATAATAACATACAGTGTATTTTTTTCCCTTAGGTTATATATGGCAAGGTGAAAAAAATTGGGAAAAAAAATCACCTTCCTAAAAATAATCGTGATGGCGACGGTTGCTCTCTAATTCTCCAACTCACCTCAGAAATCAGAAAATGTCTTCCCCAATAAAACTAGATCATTAAAATATTAATTAACACATTAACTAGATCCCTTCAAAAGTGGTATACATTATATATTAAAATTGAAATATTTATTAACACATTAATTAAAGCCTCTTCAACTAAGGTTTATAAGAAAACAAATTGTGTTAAAAACCTAATTTTCAATTTAAATATCAAAAATATATTTGAAAAAAGTATTAATGGTTAATGTATTCATGATCCACTCACCAACACTTATCTTCTAACTTATCTTCTAAAACATTTAGTTTCCTATATATAATGAATTAAATTTATATCTACAATTATTTACAAGTAGTGTATTTGGATGTAGATTATTTTAACATGAAAGTAATCAACACTTATATATATATATACACTTTCATTAAAATTTAATATCAAACTTCACTTTATTAAATTCCTTTAAAGAAGAAAAATTAAGTTTTTAACACTTGTTATATATATAGTGTTAAAAAACACGTGTCTTTTAATTGCCATGTTTTAGCTAGTAACTTTCTAGTTTTAAAGGGTAGCAGGAGGGGGAGGGGTCCTCATTGATCTTGAAGACAAGCAGGAATTCTCGTTCTCTTAGGGAATTGGAGTTGACACCAATAATCTCGTGGAAGCCTTGGCTCTCTGGAAAGGTATTTTTCAAGCCCTGGCGCATAGTATCTACAAGATTAACGTCTATGGGGACTCAAGATTAATTATCCAAGATCTAATCAATCGCAAACCTCCCTCGAACGTGAGGTTCTGAAAAATAATTAGGAAAATTCACACTCTATTCCCTTCATTTCGTCGGATCCAGTTCTTCCATATCCTTCGAAGTTTAAATGGGAAATTCGATATGGCAGCAAATGTTGTGGTTCTCTTGAGCAAAGGGATTCTTGATCTAAATGGAGACCTTATCACCTTTCTTATACCATAAGACCTTGTTCCAGGTGCTAAGGGGATTGCTAAATGTCTTAGTTATGACGTGTGAACTTTTGGGGGATTTAATTTTAAGGAATGCATGTAGCCACATGCAAGATGTCGTTATAAGCTTAATACTTAGTATGGGAAGGCATACTTCATTAATGGCATCGGTCCTCCAAACGTGCGATGAGCTCAGCCTATGGAGCTCACCTCATGATTGTACTCTTCTCTGTCCTCCTGAGCTTGCGAAGGATAGGAACCAAATATGGAAAGGGAAGGACGTATCACATGGATTTCAGAGAAGACAATTTATCTATTTGTTTCATAGATCTCTAGCAATCTGTCATTTGAAACTCAGACTTCTGGTGGAATGAAAAATATATGCCCATCTAGTTTTGGGTGCTAATTTCTTTAGATCTTATCATGGCGTCCATCTCTACTTCTTTTGCTCTAGGTGAGGACCCAATTTAACAGCTTGAAATTGATGTTCGGAAGCTTCGAAGGAGGATTCGTGACCAGAAAAGGTTCTCTCGACATCTTGATGCAGCAGGTGAGCGACATTTTGAATTGGTGGAAGAGGAAATGACTCGGCTCAATCAAGAATTTGCAAACATCATCAGACACTCTGAACAAGCTATTCATGCTCAATTTGAAACTACAGAATCTTGGTTCGGCATATTGGAGTTGCAAGTCGCGCTACTGGCGGAGAGGAGGGTCGCTCATCTAGACCCCCCAACTCCGGTCAATCTAGCTTCATGTTCTTTGGGTTCCAGACGACGTTAGCACCCGATTTCATGATAATTTTGATTTCCTATGTTTTTGTATAATTTATGTCTTTGTTACGGCGATAGATGGATTTTATTTTGGCTCCAGTCTAGGGAATTTTGTCAAGATGGATAAGTAGACTTTTAAATTTAGAAGAAGTGGACATTCAAGGCTTTTTTCCTATTTTTCAAAGCTCGTGAATGGGTTCCTTCACTATAATAGTGCCAGTGGGTTTACCGATGTTTTCTTAATTTAAATCATAACCGTTTCTGTAAAAAAAACTAGCTAATTTTAACAAAAACCTAGACATAAACCAATTTGTGGCCAAAGTTTTATATCTATCTATTAGTAATTATTAATGAGCAAAATTAAAAATTAAAATATATATATATATATATATTGCAGTAAAAAAATTCCTCATAAGTTTTGCATGTCTTATGCCCTAGTACTTAGATTTTCAATAATTAAAAATTCAACTTTTTTTTTTCATGGATAAACAATATATACTCTTCCTTTTAATATTAATACTTTTCTTTTTTTAATTATATATATTCACAAATTTTAAAACACTCAAAATACTCTTTATTAAATCACTTAGATTTATCATCTAATATAACTAACCAACTTTTCTTATAATATAAATAAATAAAATTTTCTTAACTTTTGGATTGAACTTTTCCAAGTGGGTAAATATATATCATACTATTTTTATTAATAATATGTGTATTGAAAAAATTAACTCGCTTTTTATCTAATTTATCCATCTTTACAATTAATAAGTTTCTAAAATAGATAGATGAATGCAAATCAATGTGGCTATACCTCTTACAATTATTGGGTTTCTACAATGTATAAGTGGTGTCAAAATTAATGGAATAAAATAAGTATACATTAATTGTTTAATTTATTTGTTTTTTTCTAGAATTTATTTCCTTAATTGTTTAGTTTATTTGCTTTTTTTCTTAAAAAAATTAATTTATTTGCAGAGAACATTGACCATATATATTTAAACTTATTTATATATCAAAAGAAAGTTCTTTACAGTTTTACTTTAAAAAAGATGAATGGTGTAAGTATAACCACATATACATTGATGATATTTAGGTTCCTCATGATAATTACTTTTTAAAAATTTAAGATACTTATATTTTTTAATAATTTTTTATGTTAACTTTTTAACTTGATTTAGTTTAAATTTAAATATATTAAAATGAATTTAAAAAATATGATTATAAAGATAAAATATAAATGAAAGCGAGTTTGTATATATATTAATAAGATAAAATTATAACAAATTAATATAAATTTAATGTTTGATTTTTTAGTTTATGTTTTATCTATTAAATATTTAAAACAATAAATGACATAATTTCAATTTCATTGTTTATGAGGAGTTTGCAATTTGTTCAGATGAATGGTGTAAGTATAACCACATACCAATGTATGATAATATTTAGGTTCCTTATGATAATTACTTTTTAAAAATGTAAGATACTTATATTTTTTAATAATTTTTTATGTTAACTTTTTAACTTAGATTTATTTTAAATTTAAATATATTAAAATGAATTTAAAAAATATGATTATAAAGATAAAATATAAATGAAAGCGAATTTGTATATATATTAATAAGATACAATTATATCAAATTAATATAAATTTAATGTTTGATTTTTTAACTTACGTTTTATCTATTACGTATTTAAAATAATAAATGTTATAATTTCAATGAGGAGTTTGCAAATTGTTTTTGTTTGATGTGAATATAAAATGCCTTCCATTATAAGACTTTATTATGGAAAAGAGTGAATATGAAGATGGAATTGAGATGTGTTTTATCAAGTTTTTTTATATATCATAAAAAATAAATATTTAGAAGCAAATGTAAATTGATTGGTATTATAACAAAATATATTATATAGTGAAAATTGGTTGGTTATGTTTATTTTAATTTAATATTATGTACAATGTCATGTTGTTTTTAGGTGGAATACATTTTAAGAGAGATTGATCAGAACTATTAGGTTATTTTTTTAACTTATCTATCTTTTTTGTAAATTTATATGGACTATATTTTATTTAGTAGTACTATGGTAATTATTATTGTCAAAATTTAATATGAAATGTGATTTTAAGAATTGCATGTAATCGGTATTATAGCTTGTTTAGTCCCTTTTGATGCAAGAAATGGTTGAAAATCTAGTAAATGTCTAGGAGTAGGTAGGGCTACATATAATTAAAAGGACAATTCCTCGGCCTAGAATTAGGGAGACCAAATAATGTTGATATTTGCTTAAGATTCTAATGTTATTTTGGTGTGCCTAATAATTATTAGGCTTCATTACTATATCAATTCAATGGTGGTGTTTGAAGCAAACAAAGGGACTAAAAAATCAATCTCCTCTTAAGATTTGTAAAGCATCTCCACTTGAGACATGTGGTCTTGAAATTGTTTTTTAATCTAATGGCAACAATATATTGAAGTTTTTTATTGAACTAGGTTTCATTTTTCTTAAAGTATAATCTCAACTTTTTAGTAGTTATAGAAATATAAATGGTATATCTTATTATTTTACATTTAGCCCGCACAAATATATATACTTTGTTATTTTTCTTATGTAGTTATCTTTTTCAAAATATCTTTATAATAATGATAGAATGTTTTGATCAACCTAAATGATACATATTGTTATAATGTACGACTTTATTTTTAATAATGAGTTTATCAAAATAAAAGTATAAATTTTTAAAAATAAATTAAATTTATTACTAAGTTACACGTAACTCTTGTTACATATATATAATATTAATACAATAAGATTTGTTTTTAATATTAATATATCAGTATATATTGTACACCAAAATATATTAATATAAAAATAAAAATAAAAATAATTTAATTTGTTTTCTAAACCATATTTAGATATTTAGATATATTAAAAATATTAACATAATAATATATATTTCATATTTATTAAAATTTTAATATAATAAGTTATTAATATAAATATAAATTTTGTATTAAGCCCCAAGAGTTAGCTCAATTGGTTGAGCACCCGTCGCTAGGCCTCTCGGTATAGAGGTCACGGGTTCAATTCTCATTGACACTATTGGGGTTAGGCATGACGTGTGCCGAAGGTGTGAGGCCCCTTCGGGTGGGCTCGCCTGCTTTATTTTCGTGGACGTAGCTCGTCGGTCAAGCCAGCGCGTGAACCACATTGAAAAAAATATATATATAAATTTTGTATTTATTTTTATTGTTGGATTTCGTTGTGTGTTAATAATAAAATATTCGATGTGTTTAATAATACTTTATTTAAATTTATAAATAATTATTTATATTATTTGTAGTCTTAAGTTTAGTAAATATACATATTAAATATTTGTTTATTATATAAATTTGAATAATAAATTTTAATTTAAGATATATCTCATATAATGTTTTTATGAAATTTGCTTTATTTTCGTATAATTATAAAGTTTTCAATAAAAGTAATTATTATTATTGTTATAACTATAGAGTTTCAAATCTATAGCAAGCTAGGACACTTTTCTTTAAGTTTTTTTAGCATAGGAATCATATTTTAAAGCAAATAAAGTAATATCTATCTTGTCTTTTCTCTCAAGGTCCGATATTCCGAATTCGGTCTTAGTGAAGGTTAAAGACCATCTTCATCATCATCAACTTAAATTTGTAAAATGATTAAAATCAATTATTATTATTATTTGATTTAAGAAATAAAATATTTAATTCAATTTAACAAAAACATTATATAATTTTTTGTCCCAAATAGGCTGCTCAACCCACATGTGAACCAATTCCATAACACTAACCCACCGTTGATGGATGTCAACCACAAACAAGGACAAGTGGAGGACGTGGGAGGACAAATGGTCATTAATTGGTTAGGTTGAATGAATGTCAGACCAATCAACAGAAAAAGTATAGGACAAGATGCAAGCGAAAGGGAATCTTTGGCTCGACCAGATGACACTTGCATTGAAAGAAATCTTGAAAAGCTCCCTTCGCACGACTAATCACCATAATGGAACATGCCTATTATCCATGGTTGCATGCAATTTACAGTGCCACAACTCAAATCATGTACACTCAAAGGTGAATCCTAATGATTTCACATCTCATTAGCCCAGTTTGCATCACCAAGGATTCTAATAAGGGAAAAAAATGATACTACAAGTAGAAATTTCGACATTGTCAATTCTGAGTTGTTGGTGATTGATACTGCAAGCAGAGATTTCGAAATTACAAACTGTGATATTGATATCATGTATCTCATAAAGGTGGTGAAGCGGGAAGGTGGTAAGAAATATTGGTCAAGGAAGTCAGTTGACAATAACCCTAAAGATCACCTGGCACATAATGTAAAAGGGATGAAAACTAGGAGGGTTCGCAAAGCTAGAGAAAATCCCTATGGTTAAGAGAAATCTCTTGACATCAAGAGAGCTCGTCATACTTCCCAATTCTACAGAGAGTATATCTTTAAGAAGGAAAAAAGGGAAATAGTCAGCATGGAGGAATACATAGTTATGGAGAAGTATTTCACCCCATAGATCTAGAGATTCACAGACTTTGAAGGATGGGTTCTTGACCCTAATAATACTCGTGGTAGGCTAGCACTTTTCAACAAGAATCTAGACCTTTATTGGTCTATCAAATCCCTTTTAGGTATAAATATAATTGAACGAGGAGAAACTTTCGAGGATCTTTTAGGCCAAATGGAAGATTTGCACATCCAAGTTGGCTCACTCAGCGATGTCCCATACTAGTTGAAGGTCATATAATCTGAATAGAACCTCCTTGTTAAATCCTTGGGTTATAATTTTAAGGTAACTAGGGTGGCAAAGGATCCCTCTACATCGGTCCCACCTCAATAGCATGGGCCTGCTCTTGCCCCACCACAGTTTATCGATATGGAAGATGAAGATGATGACCTTGATGCTCCAGTGGGTCACACTAGTGGAACATTTGCGAACCACCCTTTGACTCTTTGATGATCTCTTCTTAGGTAGCTCCTTTTGTTTCCAGTTGTATCTTGTCTACAATCATAATTTTTTTGTCTATCTACACCCTACTTTTCAGGCCAATAGTTTTATTTTGTTATGTTGTCTGCGACTGGATAGAAAAGGTGTTAGGACAATGGATTATCTTCATGTTATGATGCTAAATTTTTTCATTTTCAAACTTTAAGGCCCACTCTCAAACTTGTTGCTTATATCTCTTTAGTGGCTTTGTTTTCCTTCAGGAGGGATACCCTCTATGTTTGCATATTTTTTAAACAAAAGCAAAGTATCTCTACATTAACATTAGAATCTAGAATAAGAAAATGTTTTCTCTATATTTTAGAAGATAGACATATATAGATATCATAATTACACACTTACCAATTACCAAGGAATCATGGAACCTCTATGGTCAAAATGAGAAATAACTTATTCATTAGGTCGAGGGTTTGGAGGAGAAATAGGAGAATTTATAGTCTAAAATTTCCACATGTGTTGGCTAAGGAAAGCATATTTAAACACAAACAACTTCAAAGAACCATGAAAATTTAGATTTGTAATAGAACTCCATTGACTTGTAATAGAATTCTCTTCCTTTCAAACATAAATTTTAAAACTAACAAGTTGCAAATGAGTTAACATAATACTTCAAAGAAATTGTAATTCAACTACCCTTGCACCATAGAGAGGAAACCACGTCAATATGCTTTCTTGTTTTCCCACTTTAATCATTGAAAAACATATCAATCTAATTATCAAGGAGGTGCATCATAGAATGATGGATTTTCCTTGGGTTTGGATGGTTTACCTGCAAATTTTTTCTCCATTAGCACATTTTAAACCATGGCTTGTCATCAGTAGGTTAATCATGATGGGGTAGGAATTAGCTCAAAGGTTTTTGATGCTATATAATAATAATAATAATATATGTTTAAGGTCACCTCCAAGCGAGACACCAATTTGGTGTATGAGACCCCCTTGTTTATGGGACAAGGGACCCCCTATGCGCAATGATTTCACTGCTAAAGTCTACAGAGGTGTACATACACTACCCCCCTCTGGATTTGAACCTGTGACCTCCTAAGAGGAAAAACATGATATTAACCATTAGGCCCACTCATTAATCACTCTTGCCCCCATTGCTTTATGTAGCATCATTTATAAAATTATATCCAAAGTTATGGAAAATTGCCTTTGGCCCCTCATAGCCCTATAACCAAGAGAATTTGTTTTTGGGAAGAAAGTATGAAGACATAAATAAAAGTGAGAATTTATTCATTATTTTAATCAACAAAAGATATAGGGTGTGCTCATTAAAATGGATGTCTAAATTGGTTGACTGTTTGAATTGAAACTTTCCATTATACCTTAGTAATATATCAAAGAGACATGTTATCTCCTTAAACTAATTTATCATTTTGGAACAACTTGAATGCTACCTTATAGCTTCATATATAGAAATATGTATAGATTACTCCTTTAAGTAGTTCTCCCAATATTTATATATATCCCATTTCTCATCTCTATTTTTTTTATCATGGCATTTTTATAGGAGTGGCCACAACCCTTGAAACCAAATCCTTTTAATTGTGTTTGCTACTACTTTTAAAGGTTTTTGTGGGTGAGATCAATAGGGATAAGATGTAATTTTTTATTTAATTCTCTCATGGTTGTACAGTTTCTTGTTCACTTCACTAGAATTTAGAACATCCCTTCCAAACAATTATTTGGATGTCCCATCACTTCACTTAATGTGATTGTGCATTTGGGTCATCCAATGAGCACATAGCAAAGTCAATTGCTTCATTTTCTACATGCACCTCAGCTAACTTGAATGCATAGTTGAATTATAATCGCCATATTGGTTTGTGGTGACAACAATCATTACAAGCCACATATACACTTCTATAAACTCTTTATATATATGAGTCGCATACAATTATATACTTTAATCCAAACATAAGTGGTGCATAACTACACTATGTTATGTTTCTTATCAACTTTTATTATTATTTTTAAGTAATCAAGCCACGTCAAAACCCAAGAGCTACCAACCATCACTCTAAATTAATATGGAAAATTATGTTTTGATGTAGTTGATACCAAATATGAAATGGGAGACACATGGATTATGCAATCCCTCCCTTATGTCAATATTAATTAATCCTCCCTTTCCCCACTTAGTCTAATTGTCCATTTTCCTAGATGAGGAGGTCTACATCACTTCACTAGTGCATAGGGGACACACCTAGGGGCCACCTACCACTTATTGCGCCTTTTTGCATGAGTTTAGGAGTCCCGAGGACCAATCCCTATAATTTAGGAACACATTCTAAGTGCCCCCAACAGTCTCCTTCATTTGACCTTGGTAGGTATTAATTTATGTTCAGTTATGCTCTCATTACCATCAATTAGTTCACTCTCAGTCATCCTAGCGCCAATTTGTAGGATTTAAGGGAGTGTGGGAACCTTTGCTCACCTAAAATATTCAATTAACTTATTGTAGACTGAATCAATGATCCAGAGTTGCATTAGTGAGATCTAGTGATGATTTTCCCCACCTGATTTATCACCGGAGTTAGTTTGAGTTGGTGAATTCGAATCCTATCCAAGGAATTTGAATTCTCCCTATTGTATCACAATTGTATTATAGAGACATCAATGATAATCATTGTAATGATATTCTAACCATTGTTTTCCTCATGTGTGTGTAATTTATACCATCAATCCATTGATCAGTTTACATTGAATTGTTAATTATTTTCCAGCCTTCTTTTCATATTGCTTTCATTTAGGCCTGAGGATCCATGCTTCACTAAAATTAACATGGTATCGGAGCAGGTATTCATGCCATCAGGGAACCTCTGAAACTTCCATTGATGCAATAGAATAAATTGGGTTCCACATAAATCCTAGAATTATTGCCTTGCTCCCTCTGGATTCTGTAAAGAGAAGTCTATCTAGGTGTGATGCACCCAGAGAAAGTGCACATGTTGAAGTGGAGAATGTTTGATCTGGTTTATTAGAAAATTGAAGTGTTTTGCAGTGTTTTTGCAGGTACATTCAAATGTTTCTTGAATAATTTGTTGTTCTAGAAGCTATGAAATGGAGGATTCAACAACTCTGACTGCCAGAATTCTTGCACCCTTCATGATTACCTTGATTGGAGGGCAAATATGCAGATGATCTTATGTAACAAGCATCTTTACAGGGTCACCATGGGAATAAAAGCTGAACCCCAACATTATCTTGAAAAATCCAAGTATCTGAAATATAAGCTTGATGAAGCTTTTGGATTCATGTGCATCCACATCTCTAGGGAGTTGTTGTTCCATCTTGATGGACTCAAGACTCCAAAATAAGTATGGGATAAGCTCAAATCCTTGTTTGGAAAACAGGATGAGCTGAGGGGCCATATCCTAGAGAATGAGATGGTAGCACTACAACCCAATAACTTCGAAACAATACATCAATTCTTCACTAAATTCAAATCCCTTGTCATGCAATGCAAGCAGTGTGGGATTGAGAAGAAGGATGAACAACGGGTACTCTCCATTCTAAGCAAACTAGGCTTAGAATTCTCAGTGTTGGTGTCTACTATCCACTCTACGAGACTGACAAATCCAAATTGGCAAATTCCATCCCTGGGTGCCTTCACAAAGTCACTAATCTAGGAACAAGATAAGTTGATTTAGATGGGAGATCTCAAAGCCTCTAATAATTAGGCTCTCTTAGTTGTAGAGACTAAGAATGTGCAAGCAAATGGGAAGCAAAGAGGGAAAGAGAAGAATAAAATTGATTCAAAGCCAAAGGATAAGCATAATACTTCATATGGAGCCTCTAGTTCCAAGAAATACAAGCACAAGAACTTTGACAATGCCAAGTGCTCTTATTGCAAGAGAAAATTTCATCCAGAGAACCAGTGTATGAAGAAGACCATTGACCGGATTTCTAAGCTCCTTGAATAGAACAACATTTCCCTTCCTAAATGTGCAAATAATTCTGATGCTAGTAACAAGATAAAATAACATGAGAGGTTCCATGCTTTGAAGGTAGGCTTCACTCAGTCAAAATCATATCTCATTGATTCTAGAGCTTCCAACCACATGGTTGCCTCCAAAGAATCATTCACCTCTATGGATATCTCTAGATGAACAAGAATCCATATGAGAGATGATTCACAAATTCTAGCTGTCGAGAAAGGCTCCATTAAAATTGAGCATGGAGAGTTCCAGAATGTGCTCGGTGTTCCCTCCTTGCCAACAAACATATTTTATGTATACAGGATGAAACATATTGGCTCTCCCAAGAGAGTCACATTTGATCCTAACACAGTGGAGATTTCAGAAGTCTCTACTGGACATTTGATAGTGAAAGGATTTGTTAATCATGCCTTCAAGGCATATGAGTTTTCTCAATTTCTTCCTAATTCATATCCTAAGTCCTTTGAATCATGCCAATAACACAAACAAGATGTGGCATGAAATATTTGGCCACCTAAACTTCAAGTATCTCCAGCAGATGCACAATGAAATGATGGCTGAGGAACTGCCTCTCATCAAATCCTTTGAAACTTTGTGCATTGGTTGCTTGGTAGGGAAGCATCCAAAGAAAAGTTATGAGGTTGGGAAGGAAAGAAGAGTTGCCTCCACATTATATCTAGTTCACAATGATGTCTATGGACTGATGCCTACAACATCTATGAATGGATCCAGATATTTTCTAACCTTCATTGATGACTATTCAAGGTATTGTTGGGTATAATTTCTGAAGCAAAAGTCTGAGGTATCTGAGACCTTCAAAAAATTCAAATCCTTGGCTGAGAACACTCTCGGAAAGAATATCAAAGAACTTAGATCTAATGCAACATTTAGTCCCATACACACCATAGAATAATGGTGTATCTAAGACGAAGAAAATATCCTTGAAAGAGATGGCTACATGCCTTCTAGAAGCAAGAAGTATTCCTCCATATATGTGGTCTAAGGTGGTCAATTGTGCTTTGTATATCCAAAACAGGGCGTCCCAGAAGTTAGTGATTGGGGCTACTCCTTTTGAAGCTTTGATGGGACATAAGCCCAAATGTCTCACATCTGAAAGTTTTTGGCTCCAAAGCATGGGCTAGAATTCCCACTAACAAGAGAAAAACCTTCCAATCCCATAGAAGCGAATGCATACTGCTAGGATATGCAGATGATGCTAAGGCATACAAGCTGGTGGACCTTGCAACCAAAAAGTGCGTCATAGAGTGCAGTGTGAAATTTGAAGAATATCAGGTGCATGATCCACAGTCAGTCGAAGAAGAAGGTATAATTTCTCATTCATTTTCATTTGCAGATGATGATGTATTGTCTAATGTTTCTGATTCAGAAAATGAGGAACAAGATAATTATGATCTTGATATTGAGATTGAACCTCAAGAAGATCCAAATCCAGATCCATCACCTACTCCTAATAAGAGGCCTAAATGGGCCCAAAATCTCATTGAAGCAACTGGGAATAGTGTTTGGGATCCATGTGACAGAAGAAGAACAAGGTCCCAGTATCAAGATGAACATGTTGCACTCTCCCATTCATATCCACTTCTCTCGAAGAGGTGTTTCAGGATGATGGGATTAGATCCTCGGTCATTCAAAGAGGCTTGTCATGATCCAAGATGGTAGGAAACTATGGATGATGAGTTTGGTTCACTACAGGACAATCAAACCTGGGATCTTGTCACTTTGCCTCCTGGGACTAAGTTAGTTCAATGCAAACGGATCTACAAGACCAACCTACTAGCTGATGGAACCACAACCAAGTACAAGGCTTGGCTAGTGGAAAAGGGGTATTCACAAGTCCATGGGCTAGACTACAATGAGACATTTGCTCCTGTGGCAAGAATGGACTCCATAAGGCTAGTTTTGGCCATTGCAACTTCAAAGAGGTGGGAGGTACATCACATGGATGTGAAGAGTTCCTTCCTCCATGGTTACCTGGAAGAGGAGATCTATATGAGACAGCCTTGTTAGTTTTTCATCATATAAGCTAGCATTATGATCTTAGGATCTTTTCACTAAGAGAATAACAAGCACAGCAATAAAACATAAGCACATCACAAGAGACAAGAGATACAAATATTTTTCCTCAGGGAAACCATAAAGGAGAAAACTCCGCAACTTCCTCAGAGATAGAATCAGCACCAAAACAGTAAAAGCCCAAAACAGTAAGATGCACTCCCGACAGCAGTAGTCTTCTTCTTGTCTAGTCCCAATGTATTTCCTTCCTCACTAATGCGCCACACTTGAGTGATTGAATGATGTGTGTGATAAATAGAGAGACTCACTCTCTATTTATATTCTTTCATTCACTTGAAGTGCACTCAATCATGTCGGCCTAACTTAACAATTACTTACTAGAGCCGACATCTCTAGGAGTGTCTAATAACCCTAGTGCCCCACCACTTTTGGGGACTTTTCCTCCTCTGACCAATAGGAGGGTAACAAAATGGTGGGGACTATTGCCCCAACTTACAATGACTCACCTAGGGTCGACTTCACTAGGATAGTCTAATAACCCAAGGGTCCCACAACTGTGGGGACTTTAACCCTTTACCAATAGGAGGGTTACCCACAATGACTTGACATGAATTTCTCATTATAGAAACTTCTCGATCGGAACATCGAGGAATGACATGACTCAAATACATCCCAGAATAAACATCAGGTTACAATAGATAAGAAAGACAAGTGAATACATTCCGAAGTTACAATTTCATCAACACTCCCTCTTAACTAGGAAGGTATTCTCTCGACACAATTTATCAGCACAAGTCTTATTCTCTGTATCATCTGGGTCATCGTCAAGTCTTCGTCATCTTTAGGTCATCTTCATCTTCAAGTCATCTTCATCTGTAAGTCATCTTCATTTGGATCTGGATCATCATCACTGCATCTAGATCATCACTCGATCTAGATCATCATTGGCTGTCATCACTGGATCTGGATCATCATTGGTTGTCATCACTGGATCTAGCTCATCACTCGATCTGGATCATCACTGGCTATCATCACTGGATCTGGATCATCACTGGTGCTATCTCATGATTCTTCTCGTCACAAGAAGTTCTACAGAGCCAGCCCTTTTTCATGTTGTTTGTAGGCCTAGCCTCCATGTAGGTCTTCGCCCAGCACTTATATTTGACCTACTCATCAGAAAGGCCCAACACTTATATCTGAGCATGTGGGAACACATCCCTCAGTCGCTCCAAAAAGGCTCTGCTCTTACATCTGAGCAAGTGGGAACACATCCCTCAGTCACTCCATAAAGGCTCCTGCACTTACATCTGAGCATGTGGGAACACATCCCTCAGTCACTCCAAAAAGGCTCTGCACTTACATCTGAGCATGTGGGAACACATCCCTCAGTCGCTCTAGAAAGGCTCTGCACTTACATCCATCCAGGTGGGAACACATCCTACTCACAGTGATGGAAGGGCTTGCACTCACATCTGATCATGAGGGAACACATCCCAGCAATCATATCAGAATGGCCCCCAGTCCACAACTGAGCTACCTAGTAACTGAACAGGTGCCTCCATTCTCAGAATGGCAGTTGCACTTATATCCGACCTGCTCGTCGGAATGGCCAACACTCACATCTGACATGGAAGGAACTTAATCCTTTAGCCATGACAGAATGGTTCAGCCCTTACATCTGAACAAAAGTGGGAACACATCCCTCTATCACATCAGAATGGCTACTCAGTCCTACACTGAGTGTTCCTGGTAACTGACCAGGTGCCTCCATTCCTATAATGGCAATTGCCCTTACATCTGTCCTACTCGACAGAATGGCCAGCACTCATATCTGTCATGGAATGGAGCAACCCTATCACCATGACAAAATGGCTCAGCCCTTATATCTGACCTACTCATCATAATGGCTATGGATCTCAGCACTCATATCTGACATAGAAGGAACCAATCCTCTCACCATGTCAGAATGGCTCAGCCCTTACATCTAACCATGGAAGGAACCAATCCTCTCACCATGACAAAATGGCTATGGGTCTCATCACTTTCTCTTGGAGGGAACCTTGATCTGGAGAACACCAAGCTTCTCCCTGAAGTACTCGAACTTCAGCCTAGCCAATGGCTTCGTCAATACATCAGCTATCTGTTCCTCCATCACAACATACTGGAGCTTCACTGCTCCTCTCTGCACCATATCCCTGATATAGTGATACTTGATCTCGATATGCTTCAACTTGTCATGGAACACTGGATTCTCTGACAGCTTTACGCAACTCCGGTTGTCACAATGTATACAAGTAGCATCCAACTGGAGATCAAATATATCAGACAGTAGCTTCCACATCCATACTGCCTCACAACTAGCTGAACAAGCTGTGACATACTCTACTTCAGCTGTACTCAGTGCCACACAAGATTGCTTCCTGCTAAACCAAGAGATCACACCTGATCCCATACAGAAGCAACATCCTGAAGTACTCTTCCTGTCGATGGCACTACCTGCCCAATCTGAATCAACATAACCCTCTAGGTTAATCTTTTGATTCGCATCGTACTTGAGCCCATAATCAATTGTACCCTTCAAGTACCTCAAAACATGCTTTGCAGCAATCAAGTGAACACTTCTCGAATTTGTCAAGTACTGGCTCAAGGCGTTCACAGCAAAGCAAATGTCTGGTCTCGTGTTCGTCGGGTACATCAATGACCCAATCATCTGACGATACATCATAGCATCAACCGACTCTGATGAGGCATCACTCAATAGCTTCAAGTTCGATGCCATAGGTGTGGTCATGTAGTCCATCATCCTGAACCTATTCAGGATCTCTACTACATACTTCCCTTGTCCAAGTAAGATTCCATCTGTACTATGCCACGCCTCCATGCCTAGAATAATAGTGCATTGACACATAACAAGAGCATCACTAGTCTTTCATCTTCAACCTTGAAGCAAAGGTTGGAATCCACTTTACTCTCAGTAAAGCCTAGAGTCATTAGTAATCTATCCATCCTATCATACCATGTCGAACGTCAGGATCTTCTGCGGTCACTCCCTCTAAAGCGGAGCATCATACTCCCTCTATCTTCCGTACTCTATGCACTGAAACATTCTATACTGGAGTGACAAGTAGTATCCATCTAGGATCATTGGATACTAAGATCCTCTATTTTGAACTTTTTCAAAAGTTCTTCTCACATCCATCTGTGAGCTTGTCATCCTTTATCAACCTTGTAGCAAAGGTTAAGATATTCATCAAGCTCATCATGTATGTGTTATCCCATGGGTGTCTTCTGAACTCATACAATGCCTTCTTTCATTTGCACACATGATTATGCATGTCATGTGACTTCACTTCTGGTAGCTGTAAATGTTTCTTCGTAGTCTATGCCTTCTTTTCGTGAGAATCCTCGTGCTACGAATCTTGCTTTGTATCCCACGATGTTTCCATCTATTGCATGATGGAACTATGAACTTCTCTTCATGTCTCGATATTGTGCCCCGACATCATTCTTCTTGAACTGGTCTTCCCTTTCTTCTTGGTGGCTAGAAGGTGTTGCATCAATGATGTCACTGCACTCATCATATTATTCTTCATTTTGAAATGTCGTCACTTGTTCTTCAGAACAAGTCTTCATTCTTCTTTGCTTGTAGGCGATTATGTATGCGATATTTCCTACAAGTCAAATGCATTTGTATGGTTAGAAACATTTCATAAGGAATATTCATACAGGAAAATTCTTATGCATAAATATATGATCATGCAACTACTTTAGCCAATACAACATTCATCCATATCTCACTGAAACTTTCTAGATGCCTTCCATCTCTACCAAGACAACATTGAGATTGTGCACTAATCCAATATGTCAGCAAAGAGGTTTCATTCTAGATAAGTAGCAATGGAGAGTTGTATAGCACCATGAGCTACTTACCCATCACATGCATATTAGTAGTATACTGTCATTAATGCAAACATCCTATCATGCATAATACATCAACTGAATATAAACAAATGCATAACAAAAATAATATCATGAAAAGACAATTGAATACTTATCTTTGATTGTTTCGTGGGTATACTCCTTCTTGAGTCTTCAGCTTCATCGTCTTCTTTATTCATAATAGCATTGTTTCTTATCCAAATTCTAAGGTGGATAAGAAGTTCTTCAAGAGTTGAGATCTTCATATTCCTCATCGCTTGAGGTATCTTCTTTGGAAGGTGAGAGCTTGATCTTCAGTTTCTTCCATCTTCCCTTCTCTTCTTATGAATCGAGCTTCTTCTTCTTCTCGGAATCTATTGAAAGAAATCACTTCCTTCTAGAACACATTCCTTGAATGAATGAATTCCACAATCCTGGGAGGCCATTCAAGGTGGCCATCACCACTTCTAATTTCTTCACTTCTTCTTTTACCGCTTCAAGTTGTTCTTTGATTTAAGAGACTCTTATGACTACATGGTCTCTGCATTCTGGATCTTCACATTCTTCAACTGGTTTCTTAAGGTCATCTTCTGATGTATGTTCTTCCCTTCAAATAGCTTGGTCAAGGAATCAAACCTCATTGGTGTCTTTAGGGAAGACACTTGTGGTACAAGTTGATCGGTGACTGAATCAACCATGATCTTCTTGGCCTTGACCAAGTTCTTCTTGTGTAAGGCTTCTAGTCTCATCTCCCTATGGAACTGGAACCTCTATACTCATGTAGGTGTCCAATCCATTTTCTTCAGAGAGATCATATACTTCTAGTCTTGGAAGTTGTCAACTTCACCAAGCTTATCATCAAGCTGATGTGATAGATCACTTTGAAATGAGAACCTCAAATGAAAATAGCAAAGGATTAGATCTTACCGATTTGAGGTGTCCGTCTTGGTTTCGTAGTTGGCTGATCTAGGGTTTGTCACAGAAACCCTAATTTTCAAAACTTGGAATCTTTCAGATCTGATTGGATAGAGAGATAGATCTCTTCAAATGGAGCCGTCCAATGTACTCCTTTTTTGAAAATAGTGGAGGGAAGCTCCCGGAACAGGAAGCCCTAATTTGCCAATTTCTTCTGTAGAAATGTCTGTTATTGTTTCTGTGATATATCTGAAATTACTGCTCTTCTGTGTCTGAAATTTTGCACTGAGGTAACCTCGCATGTCCCTGATCCAACAACATAGGTTTCATCAGAATTGGTTTTACCATTTTGTATTTATAATCCTTTTCCCAAGGTGACCTGTTACAGGACTGTTCAGAATAGCGAAGTTGTACGGAATGTCACGTGTCACTGGTTCATCTTCTGAGTCTAATATTTGTACCACCGAAATTACAATCTGTGCCCTTTCTGTAACATCTTCAGGAATTCCATTTGGACCTTTGTAGGCCAAGATATTGCATTTCTCCCCAGGTGTCCTGTTTAAGGATGAATTCTGGAAGAGGCTGGAACCCTAACTTGGAGGGATCATATCTCCCAGAATATAGCGAATTTGAGGCGTTTTTTTGGACACAGTGTTCATCAGGAGTTTAAATTCGGCCCCTGCAATTTTCAGCATCTGAGACTTCACCAAACATGGAATATAGCGAATGTACCAAAACTTATCAGTTTTAGTATTTAGGGCTTTTCCTAGCTCGGGGTCAAACTAGGGTTTGACTTTACCAGAGTTTCACCCAACCAAATTTATTGATCCAGGTCTCTAAACTTCGGTTTTGATGAGGAGAAAAATCCTATGCTGGTCTCACTCAAAAATTCCTCTTCTATAGAAAGCCCTAATTTCCCACACCGAAACTGAAAATGCTCGGAATTGAATTCCGCTTCGACAGAAAGATGCGTCCTTCAATGGAGAGTCATCCTAGCATACTTTTGCTGATAGATTGTGGAGAGAGACCCAAAAAAGTAAGAATCCCTAGCTTCTATAGCTGTACAATGTCTTCTTCTCAGGTTAGCTCTGATACCATGTTAGTTTTTCATCATATAAGCTAGCATTATGATCTTAGGATCTTTTCACTGAGAGAATAACAAGCACAGCAATAAAACATAAGCACATCACAAGAGACAAGAGATACAAAGAGTTTTCCTCAGGGAAACCAAAAAGGAGAAAATCCCGCAACTTCCTCAGAGATAGAATCAGCACCAAAACAGTAAAATCCCAAAACAGTAAGATGCACTCCCGACAACAGTAGTCTTCTTCTTGTCTAGTCCCAATGTATTTCCTTCCTCACTAATGCGCCACACTTGAGTGAGTGAATGATGTGTGTGATAAATAGAGAGACTCACTCTCTATTTATATTCTTTCGTTCACTTGAAGTGCACTCAATCATGTCGGCCTAACTTAACAATTACTTACTAGAGCCAACATCTCTAGGAGCGTCTAATAACCCTAGTGCCCCACCACTTGTGGGGACTTTGCCTCCTCTGACCAATAGGAGGGTAACACAATGGTGGGGACTATTGCCCTGACTTACAATGACTCACCTAGGGTCGACTTCACTAGGATAGTCTAATAACCCAAGGGCCCCACAACTGTGGGGACTTTAACCGTTTACCAATAGGAGGGTTACCCATAATGACTTGACATGACTTTCTCATTATAGAAACTTCCCGATCAAAACATCAGGGCATGACATGACTCAAATGCATCCCGGAATAAACATCGGGTTACAACAGATAAGAAATACAAGTGAATACATTCCAAAGTTACAATTACATCAACAAGCCTAAGGGGCACATTGGAGATTCATCCTTAATCTGCAAACTGAGGAAATCTCTATATCGGCTCAAGAAATCCCCAAGGGGTATGCCAAGATGGATGCCTTCCTTATGTCACAAACTTTGAGAGATGAACATCTGCCTACAATGTATACATGCAGTAGAAAGGGGTCTTCATATTGTTGATTTCCTATATCTGGATGACTTGCTCATTACTAGTAGCTCTATTGTTGGATTGAGAGGCATCAAGCCAGCTTTGAGTGAAGCATTCTTTGTGACTGATCTAGGACTTTTAAGGCAGTTCATTGGTCTTGAAGTAAATCAAAAGGCTTTAATAATCATGATGACATGGTCTAGATACATTGGATACTTACTCAAGATATTTCACATAATAGATTGTAAAGCAGCACTCTTCCCTTTCCTATATGGCATCATGTTGGAAGAAGGTGGTTCCACACCACTGGTTGACAGTGTACTCTACAGACAGGTTATTGGAAGCCTACTGTACCTCACCCCTTTGAGGCCAGTTTTTTCATATGTTGTGAGTATTGCTACCAAATACATGTAGGAGCCACATGAGCTTTACTGGAAAACAACAAAGCGCATCTTGCATTATGTGCAAGGTACAAGGGAGATTGGGATCCATTATTCAGCTGATGCGCAACTATATTTGAATGGCTATACTGATTCAAACTAGGTTGGTGATAGCACTGACAGGAAATCTACATCAGGTTCCGTGTTCATGTTGGGATCTAGACCAATCTGATGGTCAAGCAAGAAGCAAGCAACTCTTGCTCTCTCTTTAGCTGAAGCAGAGTGTCGAGGGGTTGTGAATGAAATTATTCAGGTAGTTTGGTTGCATGGGATTTTGACAGAGTTTGGCATTCACACTTATCCATTAGTAGATATCTATTGTGACCATTAGAGTACCATCGAGATATCCAATGATCCAGTTCAGAAGCAGCGGGCAAAGAATATTGAAGTATGCATGCACTACATTCAGGAACTAGTGGATAGTAAGGTTATCACTCTGCATTACTACCCTACAGAGGAGCAGATTGTATATATGAATCCAAGTCCTTCACTGAAAAGAGGTTTGTTTATCTCAGATCTCTTCTTGGTGTAAAGGCTTGGCTCATCTACTGTTCTTGATTTACCTGCTTATTTTGAGGGTGGGGATTTCCCATGAGGTTTTTCCCATTTCCTTGTTTGTTAAGCAGTTATTTTTTATTCATTTAGATTGTATGGGTGACCTTTGGCCTATTTTCTAGGACTCGAGTTGTCCAAAGTTAGGATTAAAGGGGGGTGTTATGATTAATTAATCCTCCCTTTTCCCACTTAGTCTAAATGTCCATTTTCCTAGCTTAGGAGGTCTACATCACTTCACTAGTGCATGGGGGACACACCTAGGGGCCACCTACCACTTATTGCGCCTCTTTGCATGAGTTTAGGGGTTTGAGGGACCAAACCCTATAATTTAGGACCCACTCTGAGTGCCACCAAGAGTCTCCTTCAATTAACCTTGGTAGGTATTCAGTTATGCTCTGATTACCATCAGTTAGTTCACTCTTAGTCATCCTATCACCATTTTGCATGATTTAAGGGAGTGTGAGCACCTTGGTTCACCTACCCTCTTCAGTTAACTAATTGTAGACTAAATCAGTGATCCAAAGTTGCATCAGTGAACTCTAGTGGCAATTCATCCCACATGAGTTAGCATCGGAGTCAGTTTGAGTTGGTGAATTCCAATCCTATCCAAGGCATTCGAATTCTCCCTATTGTATGACTATTGTATTACAGAGACATCAATGATAATCAATGTAATGATTTTCTGACCATTTTTTGCCTCATGTGTGTGTAATTTATTCCATGACTCCATTGATGAGTTTACATTGAATTGTTAATTCTTTTGCAGCCTTCTTTTCAAAT
Source organism: Pseudotsuga menziesii (assembly GCA_001517045.1). NCBI lineage: Eukaryota > Viridiplantae > Streptophyta > Pinopsida > Pinales > Pinaceae > Pseudotsuga > Pseudotsuga menziesii. The sequence goes on from LPNX010059288.1 coordinate 263,462, forward strand.
TGCTTTCATTCAGGCTTGAGGATACATGCTTCACTAAAATAACACCTCATTGCAAGTGTTTGGCCCTTCATGATCACAAGCGATTGTGCACGCAAGAGATATCAACTCAAGGGAAGATCATGTTATATTGAGCTTTTTCTTTCATTCACTGCTCATTACAAAATGATGTGATGCTTTGTAGCTTGTTCTTGTCATTTTAATATTGTTGTTTACTTTTCATAAATGAAATTCCATTACGAAGAGGATAAATGTTTGACTTTAACTCTTTTTTTAAAAACACCTTGCAATATCTATATTTTGTGGTTAAGAAGGATGCCTGTACATATAAGATGCAATTACAAATTGAGATGTCCATCATTATATATTAAATTTATTTTCACTACTACAATACCACATCACATATTTTCTTCTACTTTTATTCAGAAATCATGCATGGAGTTTGTAGTCTTCTCAAAGGTAGATGGTTATACACACAAGCTATATTTTATATTTTTAATATTTGAAGTTTTGTACAAAACTTTATTGCAAATAATGTTTTTGTTCTCCACTCATACTAAAAAATTGTTATGGGCTTCAATGTTGTATTATTTTACTAGGCTCGTGACTATTGATGGTCCCCTCCATTTGTGCTTCTACCTTCCTCACACAACTTGTATCTTAATCAAGTCATAGCATTACAAATATTTTATGTATATAGTTTCAAACAAAAAACAAATACAAATATTTGTTGGGTTCAAATTTGGTTCCTCGAATGTTAATTTCAATGTCAACATTGAATATATATAAGTATGTAGTTTTATAATTGTTAGGCGTCTTGAACTTTCCAATGATTTTTTTATCAGAGTCTCGTTAGTTTTTTTTCGTTTGAAGTGTTTAAATCATATTTTTGAATGCATAAATAGATTCAGTTGGCTCAAATACCCCAATGCACAAGATTATGCAAGTTTAACAATTATCATATGGTTTTTCAAGATTAAATCTAAAATTTCTACTGTATTATGTGAAAAACAAGCCAGAAAAAAGAGCCTAAAAAAAGTTTAAAACGTCTTAAACATTTAGACTAATGTTATATGTAGGCATAGTTTTTTATATCCTTTAAATTAATTGATTTCTAATTATTTTTGTCCATCTAAATTGTGGTGTACCTTGTCATTGATATTTTTTGTCAATCTAAATTGTGATGTACCTTGTCATTGATATTTTAAAGTATTTGAAGATTATCTTGTACGAGCTAGTTTTTATAGTTAGCATCACTCTATACTATCTTCAATGTTTCCACAATTTTTAAAAAAATCCAAAGTTATTTAATTTTATCATTTTTTAATTTTTTCCCTACGATGTTTTACCAAAGAAAAAGAGACAATTTTATTAAAAAAAAGGTTCTTTGTTCTATCTATTTAATTCATTTTTTTTTCACAACTACCTTATTTTCTTTTTAAAAAAAATTGAGTATCATTACACTTTCTGAAACAATTGATAGTATATTAAAAAACGCTATAAATACCACCTAGCGGTAGGGGAATAAATCTTCCTTTTATTTTCATAGGTCTAAGGAGATTAATGGAATTTGCTTTTACATAGGGGATCATTCCATTTATGCTCTTACTCGGTATAGTCGCCTTTTCCTTTAATATAAGAAAGATAAAAAACAAATTATTTTCGGATTATACATATTTAATAATGAGAGCATTATGTAACCAAAATATTTATTTAAGCTAAAGTCATGGCAAGGACGGGGAATGTCACTTTCACGGCAATATTTAAAGTATAAGAGAATCTTATTTAATTTCAAAGGATGCCACAGTATATTCTACCACAAATGAGTACATGTCACTCAAAGTATGGAAGTCAGGTTTTCATAGACATTCGACATATCACATTGAGTGCGACGTTGAACGATTTAAGTTCACTGTTATATTTTGCTTTGCGCTTTTATTTTAATGGATTATTAAAAGAAAAGAAAAAAGTCCTTTTGGTGACTTTAATTTTTAAATTGGGGTAAAAGATTTAATGATAAAATGTTATAAATTAAAATTTATATTTATAAGCTGGAAGAAAATATTTTATAATTAAATCTGTGTATTTATTTTTATTTTTTATTTTTTCTATTATAATTGCTTTTTAAATTTAATAACCAAATTAATTACTTATAAAAAAATATTTTATTTTTTTTATACTAAGAAAATCGGTAATTGGAGATTCGGTTGGTACTCGCGTGATACGGGGTTCAGGGTGCATCCACATGGCCTGAACGCATGGGGCATGGGTAAGACGGAGTGGTTTGAACTCGTAACTTTCATTTACAAGATGTCCTTCATATCAAGTAAATCATTGAATGAGCTACACCCTGCAAACAAATCTAATGTAGACTTAAATATACATATTTGATTTTGTTTTGTTTTAAACCTAAAACTTGTAATAAGAAAGTGACATGCAAGGCATGAAATTATATATTAGGCCTTTGATTTGGTTATGTATTAGGTTGGAGGCTTTTTTTTAAATAATGATGTTTTTTATTTGGTTAGTTATAATAAATAAGTTTTTAACTTAAAATAATAAAGAGAGAGAGGAGTTTAAATATAATTAATTTGTTTATTTTCTTTTCTCAAGGCAAGTTTGGTAAGAGGTAATTAATGAATTATGGGGTCTTCTTTCCTTTGCAAGTGTTCAGGGTATTGGTTTGAAGCTAATTATGGGTGACTCTCAGATCATTATCGATTGGGATATGAATCAACAGAAGCTTCAGTCCTTGGTTCTCCTTTCATGGGTTGCTCGTGTCCGGTCTCTTCTGGATCTCCTCTCCCCTTGCCTTGTCAGCATATTTATCGAGAATACAACTCAGGCGGACATTCTGTCCAAGCGAGGGATAGATATGCCACCAGGGTCGATTAGCTAGATGGAGATTTCAACTGGAATTATCATTGTTGAAGGATCTCTGCCTTGTCCTTGAGTTTGCACTTGTTGATCGGGTGACTTTTGATGATTTTTGTACTGATGATGGTTGTCAGTGTTTTGATCATAGTTTTTTTGGTCTCTTTATTTGGACACTTGATACTCTTGGCTTTTTGTTTTCAGAGCCTTATTTATTAGTTTTTGGTCTGTAAAAGTCTGTATGGCTTTGTTGAGTGGTGATGATATCCTGTAGACTTGTTTCTTGGCTCTGCTTTGATCGTTTATCGATATGTTTTTGTGATGCACTACTACGCAAATACTCTTTGTAAGTTTGTATCAATTGTTTTTATTCGACACAGCTTTATTCCAATATAAGGTTGTCCTTTCCTTGTGAAAAAAAAATTAATAAATTGGGCACTAAAAGGAGTTGGGAAACCGATAACTTAAAAGAAAATCTTTTGAAATGGCTTACCTACAAAGCCATGAGCGCTCATAGATATCGTACCGTGTATGTATATCTATGGTCTTTGGATGGTTCTAACTCTTATGATAATTTAAGAGTTGACACCTCTACAAGTAGCACAAAATATCATAATAGCTTATAAAGATAATAAAAGGTAAAATAAGTAAACAAAAAAAATTCAAGAATAAGTACTGCATATGCCTAGTATAAACAAAGAGAAGCCTTGGGGTTTTTTAAAGAAGGCAAGCCAATGAGATCTAGAGTTTTGTGGGGCTAAAGCATTGATGCCTCTCATTATTGTTGTTTTTGTATGCATTTGGGCAAGAGACCAATAATAAGGCAAAGTTATGTGCTTTGTAGATACTCTAAAGACCCGTACTAAACAAGTATTCAAGAAAATATCTCTCCATTTAGCTATAATAATCTTTCTTTACTAATTATGTTTTATTTAGAGTATGTTTTAGTTGGTAGGCAAAATTTTGAATATATGAGAAACCATGAATGTTAATTTAAATTATGGATAAAGCCTCGTAATAATATTTTCTCTACTCTTTTTGTAATTTGCCAATTGATATTTTGTTAAAATAGAATATTGCTTTCAAGATTTAAGTTTTGGTTAGGTTTATTTTTACTTTAAAGTTTAGCCTCTTAAAAAGAGACCATTTCAATTTGATTTCAAACTTTGAAATATTAATATTTTATTTTTATTTATTTATTAATTAATATAAAAATAAAATATATAATATTAATATTTCATTTTTATTTATTTATTAATTAATATGAAAATAAAATAAAATATATAATATTATAGATATTTATTTATTTTATGTTACAAATATATAAATATGTTTTATAATTTTATAAATATTTTTCATTAAAGTATGTGCTTAAGTAAACTCTTCACTTGTTATCATGATAAAATGAAAAATAAGAATAACAATGATGTTATTAGTCTATGCTATAATTAAGAGTATACTTTGATTTATAGTCAAAATGCATTGATTATCAATTTCATTATGTATATCCAAAGATTTCAAAAAGTTTTTGAAAGTCATTGGAAACTAATACATTAAATAAATAAAATAATTTAACAATAAAAAAAATTAATTAAAGAATTGGTTTTTTTTATAAAAATGTAAATACAAGGAAATGGAATATAAATTCTTGAGAGAGCATAATAATTTGGGACATAAATTAAAAAATTGAAAATATAATATACAATAGAGTTGTGTGTAGCTTAGTCTTTATCTAGGTTAAAATATATATAAAAAACTAGAAAAGTAAATTAGTCAATTTCATTGGCATTAGAACATGCACCCCAAATTCCATTAATGTGGGAACCCAAAACAAATTAATGTTCAATGAATCTTACGAAAGTACCAATCTAAAAAAGTATTACATGAGTATCACGTAATCCATTTTTAAAATTATTGTCATCCATAATTATGAACAAGATAACAAAACCAAAATGATGCCCATCGAAGGAGTTAGAGTTTTTCAAGAACGAAAATTTGATTATGTGACATGCATTAACAAGAATGGGAATGTTAATGGATATAGTTGTGATAATAGTATTTATATATCCCGCAACCAAGGAAAATATGGACAAAATAATTTCAAGCATTAATATCTAGAAACATTACAACAAATAAGAAATTTGCATTAACATACTCATATCTACCAATCAATATAGACGGGGAAACAAAATATGCCATGTTTATCAAAGGCACTAGAAAACAATTAAAATGCATGCACTACTTTGATTTCTCAATAGTTTTTGCAGTAGAACATAAACTCACGAAACTTGGCAAACTCATACATAACTCCAAAATTCAACAATAATTTACTGAGTTTAATCAGATAGAACAAGTTTTCACTAGAATGCCAACTCGCATTGCCAAAGCTTGGGTACTCACTATACTAGGTGAGTCTATTAGAAAGGATTTTGCCTAGCTTTTCAAATAATTATAGTGATGGACATTCATTTTGCAAATAATGTAGAAATATGTACTTCAAAACTAAGGTTTCCACCACCTTCAAAACCATGCCATTGTTGACTTCCAAAACAAAATTGTCTAAACAATGTTGCTATTTTGATCCCATTTATGTATCTAGTTCAATGAAGCTATGTACTTCCAAAGCTAAGGCTAGTCATACTATCTATGTCGGCAACTATTCCATCAAACTAGGCCCAGCTGATGCTTTATGTATTGAAATATCACAACCTAAACAAACACCTATATTATATGAAACTATTAGAGAGAGAGAGAGATGGAAAGAGAGCTCTAGAATATCTATATGCACACATCAATAGATGAAAATTGAAAATGTTGATATCTTCAAACACCTTAAGGTAGCTCTAACTACTTCTCAAATGGAAACTATGCAGAGGAAATCTGGTAATCAACAACAGACCAATCTGGAAAAAACTAACCAGACTTCTCATAACCAAACATATTGTGAAGTTCATATTATAATGTTTGCAACACAACCAAATTCTAGATTCTATATATTTGTGAATTAGCTCTCAATAAGCCATAATAAGAGGAGATGTTGATAACGAACATTAATCTTTTGCACACTGGTTAAAATATCAATTTCTAGATACAATATCGTAATATAAGTTTATTAATGTCCAACAAATTATCATAAATAGGCCAATGAGATTACTAAGTGCATACATCAATGCCAATACAAAGTGGGAATACAAGGGATACTCCTATAAAAGCCCAATTGCCAATTTTAGAGCCATCTTCCACCTGTTGCTTCTAAAGAAAAAATCAAAACCCATTATGTCCCATAAAATGAAGGAAATTCTCATCCAATATATTAAACTTTTAAAATTTTGAAATGATTTTTAGTATTATTAAGGTAAGAATTGCTCTAATTTTGACCATGGTGACACATTTCCTCTTGGACAGGTAATTATATTTACCTATATAATAACAATACTAACATTTCCCATGAATTAGAAAGAGAAAAACAAGTACCTTTAAACTAGACTGGCCCTTGTACATTTCAGTGTTGCTAGCTTTACCACACTTGCATATACATATTAGTATATGGCAGAATTTCATACCACTCAACGATGAAAGGAGAAATTCCAAAACAAATAAAACAACAAATAGCACCACTAAAAACAATGTGCTCACTAAACCTTGTGCTTCTGAGAAGGTTTCGAGTATTTAGAAAGTTCTTAATTCAACATGCACTGAACAAAACCCATCAGCAAAATTCACAGTAAGATAGATACTCATTATCAATAAGTATTTACATGCAGGCCATATAGGGTTTGGCCATAATTTAACCTTGCACTGATGTCACAGGTGTACGCTATGAACTATGACCATTTTTTTGTTTCTCATCGAAACAACACAACGTTTTTAATTAGTGTCTCATTAAATCAACAAGTGATAGCTTGGGTTGTTATGAGTACCATCATCATCACTAGGTGCTGGGAAACTTAAACAGTCAATGCTACCACTTAGGACTACTTGCATGATGGGACCTCCTAAGCCAAGGCCTTACTTGTAGTTACAACCACATGCCACCCAATGCTCTAATTAATGAAAGATATCATACAAGCTTTTATTGCATTTCCACATATAGAATATGAGCTCTATAATTGCATTCTTACCATTGCATCAAGATACTCCTTCAACTTGTCATATGGTCTCTGCAAACCTAGAATTCTACAAGATTCACAAACATAAAACAAAAATAACCTCAAGTAAATATAACAAAAGATATGTTATATTGTTTATAATAGTGGTTGACATTATAGGAGAACATCAACAACAAGAGAGCGTATAACAACCAACAGGGAATACAAAAGAATCTAATAGGAACATCCTTAGAATGAATTCAATTAATAGACAAGGAGCCTCCCATTATTGTATCAACCATTGGTCACAAATTATTGTAGGTAGGTATCTTGTTTTTCCTTACAATGTGAATCGCTAGTTTCAAAAGCTAGTTGTAAAATATATAAATTTACTAGAGGATAAGGGTTATTATATGTGGTTATACAAATGAGACTCTGAATAATGTAGTACATTCTTTGGAAGCTTCCAAGAAGGAATCAACATTGAGTCATTCTAGTTGTTATCCATGCCCCAACCATAGGGAAGGAATACATGGGCTAGAAGATTAAATAAGTATTATGCCATTGTAGAAAACAATTAATATAGTGACAACAACAAGTTTCTCAATAATATAAGATTTTGACTCATTCTCTTTACTGGATTAGTTTAGGCATTTGTTTGTCAATTTAAAGCTATGGAGAAATTTCTCTTCGGACAAATGTGAGGCCCGAAGAGTACATATAATACAACATGTATGTTTACTATCATTGTGCAACTATAAAATTCTAAGTGAAAACAACTAAAATCTAAAATTTGGGATAAAAAAAATAGTATTTTGTGGTTGATTTGTACATATATTCTATTGTTTGGGACCTAAATCCGAAAGCTCAATTGGTTACTCTGAATATGTCTTTCTTCTACTACTATGTTGAGGAGTACCCATAGCAGCCAACTTTAGAATTTGTTCTACCCAAATTTAGACCTAGACCCCTGAGATGTTGGAGTTGTAGCTAGGGTACACAGATGTTGAAGTAGTGGACAAGGTTATGATTGGTTTGGTTGAATGATTTGGACCAATTAAGTCGATCCAACTCATGATCTGGCCATCTTGTTGACCCACCAAAAACTAGAGTATCTAAGCATAGGCATCTTCTAGCATCTAAGCCTTTAATAACTTGGTTGGTTGGCATGAAAGAAAGGAAGGCTCTATATACCCTAAAAGTATTCTAATTACAAGCTCCAATGGTGTTTCGTTCACCTATCGATCCTTGTGCTGATGCAAAATCTAATCATAAGCTTGGTGTCACTAAACCTGGTGGTTATTAAACTTGGTGTTTATTATATCCTCGATATTTTACACATTGTACCTAGAAGAGGGCATTGATCTAAGCATAGAATTGGTTCAAAAGCATACCTTTAAATTAGAAGCATTCAAGTAGTGATTATAACATACCATATGAGGCCATTAGATTAGATAAATCATAGACAAATTGTCAATCATTAAAATACCGTCCTTCCAAAATGAAACTCTAGAGACCTCTTTAGGCAAGCAAGGATTCCATGCATATTAATATATAGCAGAATTTCATACCGCTCAACAATTAAAGGAGAAATTCCAAAACAAATAAAATAACAAATGGCACCACTAAAAACAATGTGCTCACTAAACCTTGTGCATGTGAGCATATTACTAGAAATCAAAAAGTTTGTAAATCAACATGCATTGAACATAACTCATCAACAAAATTCATAGTAAGATAGATACTAATTTTCAATAAGTATTGACATGTAGAACATAGCAAGTTTGGCCACAATTTAACCTTGGTTAAGCTTCCAACTCATAAATATTATATATTAACACCATGACTACAACTTTGCATGTTTATTATATCCTCAAGATTTTACATATTGTACTAGAATATACCATTTATCTAAACATAGAACAGATTCAAAAACATACATTTACATGAGAAGCAATCAAGCATCAATCTTAAGAGACCATATGAGGCCATTAGATCAAATAAATAATATACAAATTATTAATCAATAAAATACTAGCCTTCAAAACGAAAACTCTAGAGACCTCTTTAGGCGAGCAACGATTCCTCCCTAGCCCCTCCCTTAATGTAGACTGCACTCACCTCCACGTTTGACATCAAAACGAAGTCCAACAAAGCCAAAAATCTCATGAGAGCCCATTATAGGATTTCATAAAACCAAAATCAAGAAAAAAGTAAAACCATGGGCATACCTTTGCATTGTTATGGTCGACGAAAACTAGTCAATGCAATTAAGTACAGTTCATGGTGGCATGGATGGCCATACATCAACCCCTATTGACAATTTTCATCATTGTCCATCATAGCTCAAGCGACGTGCTCGACTAATCTGGAAATATAGTGATACTCTTCGTTTTTTTTCTTATCCCAACCACAGGAGACTCCATCGGAGAATTGACTTGAAAACCGACAGACCCCAAATTTCTTTAAGAGAGGCGTAGCCTCGTTGCTAAGAAAATAAAATGGAAACCATAACTCACCATCGACTAACATATAATTTTTTGAGATTTTTTTTTACAATCTATATAGAAAAAATCAATCTATGTTTTTATTATAAAATTATTGGCTATAAGATCCAATCAACTTGTTGCAAAGTTCATTTTCCTACGAGGTTTTACCCTGCATCAAATACTTTGATAAATCAAATCCTTCTGACATGATCAAAACCTCCACCATTGTATTGCTATCCCATGATTGTTGCTTAGGCATTAGGTGAAGGATTTGTCTCCCCAAAAGAAATCCAATATACTTATTGGTGTAGAAAACAACTTTTATATAGGATAAAGCAAGGGTCTTGGTTAGGCATTAGGTGAATGTTGTTGTAAAAAACAACTTTTGTACAGAATGAAGCTTATACAATTACACTTCTAAGTCTTTGGCATCTCCAGGAACCAAACATCTATGATTAATCAAAGGAAAATGAATGCATAGAATACTATTCAGAACAAAAACATTGTGGACAAAACTAAGAAATGTCCTTGATACAAACTATAAACCAAAGGATGGAGTTACAGAGCTAACAAATGCTATGCAATTCTCCTGTCAATAGACATCACTTGATCAAGATACAATGTTTTGTAAATGGGACAATGCTTATATTTGTTTTGTAAATGGAACAATGCTTTTTTATGTGGTTCGCAGCCTCAAGAATTGAGGTTGGGCCTCGCAACATCCATAGTAATCATTCTAGGGGGGGCACCTGAATGAGCTTTGCCCTATCAGCTCTAATTTTGGGAGCCTAACCCTGAAGGACACAAAGAGTTGGATTCATAAGAATTGAACCTCTTACCTCAATACCAAACGGTCTTTGGATTTAAACTCCAACCAACTGAGCTACCCCTCGGGAATATAAAGGGAACAATGCTTATTCCTAAATCGTTGGACATATAGTACAAACATCACAAACCAGATAGAATTTTTGCATTTGAGTTTAAGAGCTTGTCGAGTCCAAGTTTGACCACTTTGATCTATGTGATGCTTCTTCAAAGGAATGGGGAATATCCTTCCCAGGGGTTATCAATTCCAAAATAGTTACAAATTCTATAGACCCCAAAATCTGGAACTAAATTGGAAAGTAAAAAAAACATAAACAATTGCAATGCCCTGGTTTTGACCCCATGGTATTGAAATTGTACATGATGTATATATTATAATTAAATCATGGAGAGGATCTCAAGTCCAAGGCCCTGCCATCTATTTGGTGTTTTTGTATAGGTGATCAAGGTTGATACCTATGGTGATACTGTTAAGTCAAGCACAGTATATATTTTGATGTATCATGTAACTATGCAATTAATAAATACCACAGCTAGCTATGGGCCTGCAACGTGAAAGAAACGGGGGCATGATTTCACAAGGAATAGGGAGGGGAGATAGTCAAACTCTTAAGCCAACAGGGTGAGACCAGATGTCAATGGGGGAACCCATGAACCCTTAGCTACCTTTTTGTCCTCTGTCCTCAATCATTCATTTCTTCTAGAATTTGGTTGAGGCAGTTAATGCCTTGGGTAGAGCAAGGCATGGAAGTCTGATTGTGTGTTTGAGAAAATATGCAAGCCTGCAGTCTGCAAAAGTTGTGTTTTGGCCTCTGAAGCAAGTAACCACGTGAATGTGTGCCCAGTTGGTCAACTTTGTCTTGATCTGAACGTTGTGGTCATTCTGATCATACACCCTCACTCATTCACACAATCTGGTTATTCATTCACGATTATGCGTTGTTCACTCTCCCGAGTCGTACAGAAGGTTTTTGTTCATGATTGTTCATTCCATCTACATTGTGGTCCATTGTGGTATGAGACCCTGAAGCCTGTGTTGTTGTGTTTTCTTGTGGGTTGTTGTGATGTGCATCCTTGTTTTGGTCTGGAAGACTTAGGATTGGAAGAGGCCCAGAATTGGCTGATAAACCTAATGAATAGAGGAACCTCACAAACAGATCAAGAGGGCTTGGCAAATCATGTCTACACACCCTGAAGAGCACTAGAAGGGAAGCTATGGCCTGAGGGAACTGTGTAGCAATGAAGGGAATACTTCCTTGTGTTAGGTGTGCAAGTATTGTGGAATGCCAAGTTGGATAGATCTGGTGTAGGTGTCCATAGCTTTGTGGTTGAGGTCACTATCTTAGCAATTCTACCTCTACATTGTCTTAGCAGCCTAAGAAACCCAACTGTTGGTTGGTTTGGCTGAGTTGTGGTGAGCATTTGACCAGATGTGAGTCATTTCCATAGCATCTTAATAAACCCAACTGTGGTTGGTTTGGCTGTGTCTTGTTGTGCATTTGGCCTTGTGTAATCCTTGGCTAGACAATCTGATAAACCCCAACTGTGGTTGGTTTGGCTATCTTGTTGTGCATTTGGCCTTGTGTAATCCTTGGCTGGAAAGTCTAATAAACCCAACTAAATGTTGGCTTGACTATGTGTGTTTTTATGTGCGCTGGCTATGTGTGAGCCTGTTGTTCCCTAGTTCCTTGTGGAAATCATGCCCAGCTCAGGGGTGGCAGTGGTGTTGAGAGATTAATGAACACACTGGCTTATGATTGGGTGGAACGTTGCAGGGACATAGCTAGTTGTGGAACAACTCCATCATCCAAGATATGTATTCTTTCTTATTCTTGTTTATGCAATGTATTTGCTTATGAATGACTATATTGGTTATGTAGAATGCTTATGAATATGATGAATGCTTGTTAATGACTTTAGTAGAGTTTACTGTTGATGAATGTTCATGCATTTGCATCTATATTTGCCTTGTATGTTTTAATGCATGTTGCCTAAGTTCTTGGAGGCTAGAAGCCTGTTATAGAGTCATAATGCATTTGACTTACCATTTCTGCCCCTTGAAATCCACCTGGGGAAGGAAGAAATAAAAAAAGAGAAATGGAAACAAGGCAGAATGTGGGTTTTCGTACCCCGGGATCCACATGCAGAAGGGCGGAAGGAGGGAAGCGAAAGAATCGCTGAAAGTTCCAAGGCAGAGTTGGACTTTTGATTTTCGAGGTTGGAAAGTCGGAAGTCAGGAATCGACAGAGCATATAAATTTCTAAGGCAAAAGTTGTCTTTCTGACTTTCGAGTTCCGAAGGCGGAAGGAGGAAGGTCGTTAAATGATTTTGCCGAAAAATTGTCTTTCCGAATTCTGAGTTTCGAAGGCGAAAGGCGGAAGGATGTTAAATGATTCTGCCAAAAAGTTGTTTTGCCGACTTTCGAGTTTCGAAGGTGGAAGGGCAGAAGACAGAAGGCAGAAGGTCGTTAAACGATTTCACCGAAAATTTATTTTTCCGACTTCTAAGTTCCGGAGGTGGAAGGTGGAAGGGCGAAATGTTGAGGAAAGAATGTGAGTTGAATATCCCCATCGCACATTGTGCTCCCGATTCCCGGATTCTGCAACGGAAAGGAGGAAAGGGGAGTGTGGAGGGCGGAGGGCAGAAAGGACAGGTTCAGTGCGCAAAAGGTGTTTTTGGTCGCACAAGGGATCTATGAAGGGTGGAACGACTGTTACAACTAAGAATGAAGGTTGAAGAGTGTGTTAATGTCCATGCCTATGTTTCAAAAGGAGAACAAGGGTTCTTAAAGCAAACTTTTTATTTGTCTGCATTATGTGGTATGGGGAAGTTACAGATTGGTATCAGAGTTGTTGGTTGCATCACTGGGCCTAAAGGGGCCAAGTTGAACAGTTAAAGGAGGAAAAAGTACCCTCTGATACTAGCATTGTAGTACACTACATATTAGTATCAGAGCTGCTGGTTGCAACATTGGACCTAGATGGGCCAGGTGACAGTGAGTAAATGGTTTTTACTTCTGAAATTATTATTCAGCTAACAAATGATGTTATTTAACACATTTTAAAGAGCCATAGTGTAGATTGGAAGAGTTGGTTTTTAGCTCAACCATGAGAACCTATGGCATGAATGATGCACAGAATCACTATGAGCACGAGGAAGATGCTATGGGGGAAAACATCTGAGTCTGAAATGTTGATATAGAGTCTAATGGGAGAAGATTTCAAGATACTCCCCCAGATTTTGTAGCCACCATGAGAATCCTAAGGGTGGATATGCAAAGCTACAGAGAAGATAATGAGAGAATGATTAAAGCTCAGGAAGAGTAGAATCAGTTGAATGAAGCCATGCTGAAGAGTTTGACAGACATCCAGAGGTGGATGAACTGAAGTGAATCCGGAAGGTAGTAAGAGCAGTGCCAAAAGAAGAAAAAGGTCTTCTAGTGGATCATCTGAATCTGAGGGATCCACTGGGGGTTCAAGCTCTTCATCTCACAGGGGTAAGAAAAAGAGGCGCTACCAAAACAGTTCACATGATGAATTCAAAAAGGCTAAGCCTCCTACGTTTGATGGTGAGGTAAAGAGTGGTCAAGAAGCTGAAGCTTGGATTCCTCGGATGAGAAAATATTTCCAAGTCCACGACTACTCTGGAAATATGATGGATAGGGTAGCCATATTCAATTTGACTGGAAGAGCATCCATATGGTGGGAGGACTTCAGGCAAGTGAATAATATCATTGAAAGGAAGATTGTGTGGAAGCAGTTTTTGAAATATTTTAGGCAAAAGTGCCTCTTTGATAGGTACTATGATGATAAGATCAAAGAGTTCCATGAGCTGAAATTGGGGCAGCTGACCATGGAAGAGTATGCAAACAAATTCTTGGGGCTACTGAGGTATGTTAGTTACATTAGAGATGACAAAGTGAAAATCCAACATTTTCTGAGTGGGTTACCTCAGTCTTACAAAGACAAAATTGAGTTTGATGAACCTAGAACTCTGGAAGAGGCTATCAGGAAGGATAAGTATTGCTATGATCAGAACAAAGGCAAACTTGATTACCATAAGGCATGGAAGGACAAAAAGAATGAAAATTTTGACCAAAGGAAGAAAGGTTTACAACCTTCTCACTTCCGAAATCAACAAAAGCAACCATCACAAGTTATGACTAAGCCAGCTAGAGTAATGGATGACAGGTCAAGAAACCCAAAAGAGATTAGAGAACGTCTCTAATGCTGGAGATGTGGAGGACCCCATTTGCGCAGAAATTGTCCACTTGAGAATGGGTATGTGAGGCAGGATCATAACATTCAAGAAGCTGAAATAGCGGGTCAAGTGGCAAGGACTGTCCCTAGGATTATGAGACACTGGAGGACCGCCAGGCAGATCATTAGTCAACTATAGTTGAAGTTACAGGTAATATTGCTGAGCAATCTGTTTTGATTCACACTGGATATACTCACAGTTATATCACTACTAGAGTTGTTGAGATTTGTGCTTTTAAGAAGTTAAAGCATAGAAAATCATGGTTAGTTCAACTAGCCACTAAGACTAAGAGAAAGGTTAGTGAAGTGGTAGAGAAATTCCCATTGGTTATGGATGGATTGGTCACTTATGTAGATCTGAATGTTCTACCACTTGGTTCCTATGATATTATCATTGGAATGGATTGGTTGAAAGCACACAGAGTAAAGCTTGATTGTTACAACAAGACTTTTGAATGCATGGATAAAAAAGGAAACCCAAGGGTTGTAAGAGGTATTCTAAAGGTGATCTCTGTTAGGCAAATTTCAGCAATGTAGTTGAAGAAGTTCTGTAGGAAAGGTTGCCAGTTGTATGCAGCCCATGTGTTGGAGGCAATAGAGAATGAAACTCCAAGGTTGGACGACTTTCATGTATTGCAAGAATTCATGGATGTTTTTCCTGATGAAATTATAGGGCTTCCTCCAAAAAGGGACATTGATTTTACAATTGACCTTGTGCCTAGAGCAGTCGCTAGTGTCCAAGACACCCTACGAGATGAGCACACCAGAAATGCTAGAGTTGAAGATGCAGCTGCAAGAGTTGTTGGAGAAGAAGTATATCAGGTCGAGTGATGCTCCTTGGGGAGCACCAGTTTTGTTTGTGAAAAATAAATATGGTACACTCAGGTTGTGTATTGATTACAGATGGCTCAACAAAGTCACTGTGAAGAATAAATATCCTTTACCTCGAATTGATGACCTCTTTGATCAAATGAGAGGAGCAAAGGTATTTTCCAAGATTGACTTAAGGTCTGGATACCATCAGGTAAGAATCAAGGATGAAGATATTCATAAGACAGCCTTCAGAACAAGGTATGGACATTATGAGTTTGTAGTGGTACCATTTGGTGTCACAAATGCACCAACTACATTTCTGTGTTTCATGAATAATGTCTTCAATAAGTATCTGGGTAAGTTTGTTCTTGTTTTCATTGATGACATTCTTATTTATTCTAAGAATGAGGAAAAGCATGAAGAACATCTGAGATTGACATTGCAATTGCTCAAGGAGCATAAGTTGTATGCAAAGTTGAGCAAATGTGACTTCTATAAAGATAGAATTGATTATTTGGGTCACATTATCTCAAGTGAAGAAATATCTGTGGACCCTAAAAAGATTGAAGCCATTATGAACTGCCCAACCCCAAGAAATCTGACAGATGTAAGATCTTTTATGGGACTTGCAAGATACTACAGGAGGTTCATTGAAGGATTCTCCAAGGTTGCACATTCAATCACTTATTTGCAAAAGAAGGGGACAAAGTTTGAATGGACACCAAGGTGTGAGGAAAGCTTCCCACAGTTGAAGCATCTTCGTACAAGTGCACCAATTCTGAAAATTGGAGAACCAGAAAAAGATTTCGTGGTGTGTACTACTGCATGCGGTCGAGGACTTGGAGGAGTTCTTTTGCAAGACAACCACATGGTATGCTATGAGTCAAGAAAGTTGAAGGATCATGAGAAGAACTATGCCACTCATGATTTGGAACTTGCAGCCATAGTACATGCTCTCTGGATGTGGAGGCATTACTTAATGGGCAGAAAAATTGAGCTAAGGACAGACCATTGTGGTCTGAAATACTTGTTTGATCAGTCAACTCTAAATGCTAGGAAATCTAGATGGACGGAGTTTTTATGTGAGTTCGATTTTGAAATCAAACACATAAAAGGAAAAGAAAATAAAGAGGTTGATGCACTCAGCATGAAGGTGCATGAAATGCATGTGGCATCTCTTAGTATTTGCCAGTCAGATTTGAGACAGCAAATTGTTAATCATACTGTTGAAGATGAAATGTATGTACAGATAAAGGACAAATTGCAGCAACAAAGTCTTGAGAAGAGGTATGAGGGATATAAGTTGGAAGAAGATGGGCTTCTTACTTATAAAAACAGAATTTATATTCCAAATGTAGCATATTTGAGGAGAATTGTTATGGATGAGATCCATCAAGCTCCATATTCTGGTCACCCAGGATATCAGAAAACAATTGCTACAGCCAGAAAGCATTATTTTTGGTCAGGAAAGAAAAAAGACATTGTTGAGTACATTTCTAAGTGCATGAAATGTCAGCAGGTGAAGGTTGAGCATCAACACCCAACAGGTTTGTTGCAGCCTTTGCTAGTTCCAGAATGGAAATGGGAAGTTGTTTCCATGGATTTTATCACAGGATTGCCAATGACTTGGAGGCAACATGATTCCATCATGGTTGTGGCAAACAAGTTGAAAAAGGAAACATATTTTATACCGGTTAAGTCCACGTATAATACTGATGCCATTGCAAAATATTCATGAAAGAGATTTTCAGATTGCATGGATTGCCTAAGGAAATAGTCTCTGACAAGGATCCCAAGTTTACTTCCAATTTTTGGAAGGTTCTATTTGCATATTTGGGTCCCAAGTTGAACTTCAGCACTTCCTACCATCCTCAAACTGATGGACAAATAGAGAGAGTCCATCAAGTGCTTTCTTCACGTGTATGTGATGGACAAACCATCCAAGTGGGAGGATTATTTACACTCGATAGAGTTTGCTTATAATAATGGACAACAAACATCATTGGGAATGAGTCCTTATGAAGCCTTGTATGGAAGAAGGTGCGGGACACCAATGACTTAGGATAATCCAGTAAACAGGATTGTGCTTCGTCCAGAATTGCTCAAGGAAATGGAGCAAGAGGTTGCAAAGATCAGGCAGAATCTGAAAGCGGTTGAAGACAGACAGAAAATCTATGCAGACAAGCATGGAGTGCATAGAGAGTTCAGTGTTGGGGATCATGTTTATCTTATAGTGAGGAAAAGGAAGTGTTCCCTGAAGATTGGATGTTGTACCAAGATGTCACCTAGATATTGTGGGTTGTTTGAAGTGCTTGAAAGAATAGGGCCAATAACATATAAACTTGCATTGCCTCCTAGCACTAGAGCTCATAATGTTTTTTCATGTTTCTTTGCTTAAGAAATGTGTACATGATCCTAACCATGTGATAAATTGGGATGTGATTCAGGAAGAACCCGAGGGAGAGTTCCAAACTGAGCCATTGGGAATCCTCGACAGGAAGGTCATGATGCTCCGAAATCGATCTGTTGGACAGGTGAAGGTGCAATGGGAGGACTACGGTCCTGAAGAGGCTACATGGGAGCTAGAGGATGCCATGCGATTAGAACATCCATTTTTGTTCAATTTTGTAAAGCACTGAGGACAGTGCTATTGTAAGGGGGAGGGGAATGTAATGCCCCGGTTTTGACCCCATGGTATTGAAATTGTACCTGATGTATATATTATAATAAAATCATGGCGAGGAGCTCAAAGCCAAGGCCCTGCCATTTATTTGGGGTTTGTTTATAGGTGATAAAGGTTGATACCTATGGTGATAGTGCTAAGTCAAGCATAGTATATATTTTGATGTATCATGTAACTATGCAATTAATAAATACCATAGCTATCTATGGGACTACAACGTGAAAGAAATGGGGGCATCATTTCACAAGGAATAGGTAGGGGAGTTAGTCAAACTCCTAAGCCAATAGGGTGAGACCAGATGTCAATGGGGGAACCCATGAACCCTTAGATACCTTTTTGTCCTCTATCCTCAATCATTCATTTCTTCCAGAAGTTGGTTGAGGCAGTTAATGCCTTAGTAAAAGCAAGGCATGGTAGTCTGATTGTGTTTTTGAGCAAACCTGCAGTCTGCAGAAGCCATGTTTTGGACTCTGAAGCAAGTAATCGCATGAATGCGTGCCCAATGAAGGGAATACCTCCTTTTGTTGGGTGTGTATGTATTGTGGAATGCCAAGCTGGATAGATCTAGTGTAGGTGTCCATAGCTATGTGCTTGAGTTCCATAGAAACCCAACTAGTTGGTTGGATTGGCTTATTTGTGGTGAGCATTTGACTAGGTGTGAGTCATTTCCTTAGCATCCTGATAAACCCAACTGTAGTTGGTTTGGTTGTGTCTTCTTGTGCATTTGGCCTTGTGTAATCCTTGGCTAGACAGTCTGATAAACGCAATTGAAGGTTGGCTTGACTATGTGTGTTTTGATGTGTGAGCTTGTTCTTGCCTAGTTCCTTGTGGAAATCATGCCCAGCTCGGGGGTGGTAGTGGTGTTGAGAGATTAATGAACACATTGGCCTATGGTAGGGTGGAACATTGTAACGACATAGCTAGCTGCGGGACAACTCCATCATCAAAGATAAGTATTCTCTGTTATTCTTGTTTATGCAATGTATTTGCTTATGAATGACTATATTGGTTTGGTAGAATGCTTATGAATATGATGAATTCCTATTAATGACTTCAATAGAGTTTATTATTGATTAATGTTCCTGCATTTGCATATGTATTTGCCTTGTATGTTTTAATACATTTTTCCTAAGTTCATGGAGGCTAGAATCTCATTATAGAGTCAGAATGCATCTGACTTAGCGTTTCTGCCCCTTGAAATCTGCCTGGGGAAGGCAGAAGGTAGAAATCGAAAAAGAGAAATGGAAATAGGGCAGAATGTGGAGTTTTGCACCCCAAGATCTGCCTGGGGAAGGCAGAAGGTAGAAATCGAAAAAGAGAAATGGAAATAGGGCAGAATGTGGAGTTTTGCACCCCAAGATCTGCCTGTGGAAGAGCAGAAGGAAGGAAGCAAAAAAATGGCTGAAAGTTTGAAGGCAGAGTTGGACTTTCGATTTCCGAGGTTGAAAAGTCAGAAGTCGGGAATCGACAGAGCAGATAAAGTTCTAAGGCAAAAGTTTCCTTTCTAACTTCCGAGTTCTAAAGGCGGAAGGGCGGAAGGCTGTTAAACGATTCTACTAAAAATTTGTCTTTCCGACTTTCAAGTTTCGAAGGCAGATGGCCGTTAAACGATTTTGCCAAAAAGTTTCGAAGGCGAAACGCAGAAGGCCATTAAACTATTCCGCCGAAAAGTTGTTTTTATGACTTCCAAGTTCCAAAGGTGGAAGGCGGAAGACAGAACGTGAGTTGAATATCTCAGTTGCACATTGTGCTCCTGGTTCTCGGATTCCACAGCGGAAAGGAAAAAAGGGGAGTGCGGAAAGGACAGGTTCAGTGCGGAAAAGGTGTTCTTGATAGCAGAAGGGATCTGTCAAGGACAGAATGACTGTTACAGTGGTGTCTAAGCCTTAGAATGAAGGTTGAAGAGTGTGTTAACATCCATGTCTATTTTTTGAAAGGAGAACAAGGGTTCTTGAAGCAAATTTTTTAATTTATCTGCATTATGGGGTATGGGGGCGTTACAAAAATATATATACTCATGCACATCCATGCAAATATTAACAATTAAATATGTAATCCTTTCTCATGTATATACATAACAAGGGTTTCGAATTATATTTAGGGTTTTAGGTTTTCTTTTCATTTTCAACTGGATTTGATGGGCCCACATGCACTTATACATAGCCAAAAAGTTCAATTAGGAAATAATGATTCCATATGGACCTAGTCATTTTTTGTTTTATGGCCCATTTCTACCCATAAATTGTACAGAATTGATCCAACCAACCACTTCAACTACTCCATTCCAGTTCTTATAACACTGAGTTCTATAGAGACCTCAAGTAAGGCTAATACCAACCATGTAAAATATTTAAGAACCTTGCCTAATTGTGAAGGGTTGACCTTCCAATACCAATCCATTTGTTGCTTGCTATGCATATATTAGTTTACTAAAAGGTTATGGAGGATGACTTTCCCTTCCAAATCAAGTATCAAAACCAATTACCAAATATAACACCTTAAGCCTCGAGCATTGGAAGTAATTGCTAATTCAGTCATGCAAGAAAAACAGAAATATCATTAATAAAATTGATCATTGAAGTAATCATTTGAGTAAGCTAATGAAAATTATAGTTTTTTTTTTACTAAAACATAGGGGCAGAGTGTATTGATACCGGTAAAACAGCTACCGCAGGCTTTTACAGAGTTATAGAGCTACATAGAAGAGCTAGATTCTATATCAAGACGAAACTAGGAATCCAAAGCCTTCCAACGGCTTTATTACAATTATTTAAAGAGACATAGATACATAGAGAGACCAGACTGCCAGTAAAGTAGATTTCATTTGCCTAGTTTGGCCATAAGTTTGGAGACAGCAGTTTCCAGAGCACTAATTCTTTTCCCAAAGTCTCCTTGGGCATTGGCAACGTCCTTGAAACTGGTGCGAGTCTCTTCTTTGAAGTCTTCCATGATCTCAGAAGAGGATGAGTGTTCTTCGCAAAGCTTTCTTATGTCTTCGTTGATAAGATCCCAGGATTTCTCTCCTGCCTGGTTGGCAGCTTGCAGAAGCTTGTCTTGATTGTCCAATCGAGCTCTGATTCTTCCCATTGTATTCTCCATCGACTGGATCCTTTCTTCCACTGAATTTATAGAGCTTGAGGATGATCTGTGAGATGCCATTTTGAGCAATATAGAGCCTCCACTGGTTCTGATTGGGACTCTAACAAGCAACGCTGGAAGTGACAGAGCTTAGCAATTTCACCTTGGCAGCGCAGTGATCTTCACTGGGGGTTGAGACCACCGATTCAATGACTTTAATGCTGAAATAATGGGGGAGCATATCTTAAGTAATAGGCTGGGAGGGAACCAAAGTCACGAGGAGTCCCTTACAGTTTGCGATTTTGCAGAGATTCCTGGCAAAATCAAGAGAAGAGGAAAAACGTGGTTCAAAAGTACTCTGCAGAAAGGGATCGCTGGACATTGAATATGGCTCTTCAACAGCTAAGGGACGTCACATCGCTTCTCAGCTCCATCTATGCTTAAGATGTCTCCGCCCAGCAGAGTCCCACGATTGGCCTCTTTATCTGCCTGCGAATTCAGCCCACGGAGCACATGGAAGAATCTTATGGTTTGGAAGTTTTTGCTTAACTGTTGGATTTTCTGATAGGTTTGGCCCAGTTTAAGATGGGAAGGATGCTTCTTTCTTATAAGAGCACTAATCAGAAGTCGAGAATCCCCAAAGACCGAAATCTTGCCAATTCCTTTGGCAAGCGCGATTCTTAAACCTTGCAGGAGCGCACAAAATTCAGCTACATTATTTGAGTCAATGCCTAGGCCCCAAGAATAATTACTGAGCACATTTCCATTGGCCAAGATGATCACTCCACCTCCACCTGCTAAGCCTGGGTTACCTTTTGAAGCTCCGTCGAAGAAAAGGCACGGCTCATGCAGAGAAGATAGTTGACTCATGAATTCAGTTTCATCAAGCCTTATTTCCCAATGACCAGTCTGAGGTTGATTAGGCAAGGTTCGGTTCTGAAGATTGGAAACTATCATGCCTAACCAATGAGACTCTTCAGGAAGAAGATGAGTGGAGTCTTTCAGGGATGGGTTGTTCTCCAGAGCTTCCCCTAGGATTTCTCTTGCATGAACTGCGATTTTAGAGGGCTGAGTTTCTTGATCCCTGAAAATTCTATTGTTTCTCTCGATCCAGATTTTCCAGCAAATGGCTTTTGGAAGCCATTTCCAGGCAGTTTGGAGCAGAGTTTTCTTGGCCAACTAAAACGGAGACAGATCCATCCAGTTTGAGAAAAGATCCTGGACAGTGTGTGGGAGATTGATGCCAGGATTTAGGTTTATGGCTTTTAACCACACCTCTTTGGAGAATTGACAGCCAAGAATGATGTGATCCAAAGTTTCTTCCTTGTTTTTGCAAAGAGGGCATCGGGTGGGGCCTTCCATGCCTCTTTTCTTTAGGTTTTCTCCTGAAAGGATGCTTTTGTGGGCCAGAGACCAGCAGAAAATGTCAATTTTTGGGATGAAGGCTTTTGCCCAAATAAAATTCCAGACCACAGGATTGGGAGCAGCATAAGGGATTGCTTGAATGTTCTTGTAACCTTCTGAGGTTGAGTAATTCCCTGAACTATTTCCCCATCCTCTTCTATCTCTGATATCTTCTTTAATTGGAGATTTGCCTTGGAGAAGGGTCGTTAGAATTTCAGCTTCAGTGCTTAGTTCAGGGGGGAAATGGCCTAGATCCCAGCCAAACCAGTTGTTGTCTTTCCAAGCTGACAGATCCCACAACGAGATGGCACCTTTATCCAAGAGCCAGAGTTTGATGTTGTTGACTTCCTCGCGTGACCCAAGTGGAGTTTCTCCCAGGATGGAATCTTCCCAAACTTTGATTGTTTTCCCATTCCCGGGAATCCAGAAAATATTTTGTTTGAATGGCTTTAGGGCTTTAATGCATAATTTGTAAATTGGAAAACCATTTCTGAGTGGAGGCTGCATGTCCAGACACCTCTTCCTTGTTCCCGGGAAGTATTTTTTGCGGAGAACTTCCTTGCTCCAGCTTTCTTTTCCTGTGATAATCTGCCATAGCAGCTTAGCTCCTAAAGCCAGGTTTTGGATAGTTAAACTTCGCACTTGGAGCCCTCCTTCAGCATGAGGTTTTTAGATCTTTTCCCATTTGACAAGGTGGATTTTTTTTCATTCCCTTTGCCCCCTTCCCAAATGAATTTTCTAAGCAGTCCTTCAATCTTTCGAATTACTGAACTTGGCGCAAGCAGAATTGAAGATTGGTAAATTGGCATGCTATTTAAAACAGCTTTTATAAGAATAGTTTTCCCTGCTAGATTGAGCCAGTTAGCACTCCATCTTTGAATTTTGGCTTTGAGCTTGTCTATAATAGGATCCCATTTTGTTGGTTTGACTTTGTTTTTGCAAATGGGGATGCCTAGGTAGATGAAGTTGTCCTAGTCTATTGTTCCTTCCATCCCAAGTGTTCTAGTGATTTCCCTTAGCTCTCTTGCTGAGCACTTCCAGCTGAATATTTTGCTTTTTTGGAAGTTTATTTTACTTTCGGACACCTCCTTGTATAATTCCAGCTCTTTTTTAAATTGTTCAGCTGAGTGGATGGTTGCTCCCCCTAACAACAGCATGCCATCTGCAAATTGGGCATGGTTTATGTCCCACACATTGTTCACAATTCGTAGACTAGGAAGCATATGGATATCCTGACTAAGATTAAGTTGAAAGCTGAGCATTGATGCTTGGATGGCATAGAGGAGCGGGGACAGAGGGCAGCCCTACCTTAATCCTCTAGAGGCTTTGAAGAAACTTGTGGGCCTCCCATTAACAAGAGGGGCAATCCATGGATCACCTATACATCCTTTGATCCAGCTGATGAAGGCGATTGAGAAGCCAAATTTTGCCATGACTGCAAAAAGAAAATCATGTCTAACACGGTCGAAAGCATTAGCTAAATCAAGTTTAATGACCATACCTTTCTCATTGCGTTGAAAGCTTGAATGAATTGCTTCTTGGACAAGAATGATGTTGTCGAGGATTTTCCTTCCTTTGATGAATCCTCCTTGATTTTCCAGGATAATCCTAGGCAGAATTCTTTTAGGCCTGGTGGCTATAATCTTGTAGCTTGTGTTGCACAGAGAGATAGGCCTAAACTGGTTGAAGGTAGTGGCACCTTTTTCTTTCGGGATCAGAGCAAGGAAGGAAGAATTAGTGTCGCCTCCCAGTTTGTTGACCTTCTGAGAGTGCCAGATCATTTTTAAGAGGTCAAACTTTATTATTGACCAGCAGCACGTGAAGAATCTTGTTGTGAAACCGTCAAGACCTGGGGCGCTGTCAGGTTTCATAATTGAAAGGGCGCCTTTGACCTCATTCATTGTGATAGGAGCAGTAAGAAAGTTGTTTTCCTCATTCTTGATAAGGTGAGGGATGAGATCAAACGGATGGGAAGATGTGTCAAGCAGTTCCTCTATGGGAGCAGTGAATAGTTCTTTAAATGTATCCACAGCTGTCTGCTTAATACCATCAAAGTCTTTGATCAGACCACCTTCAAAATTTATTTCAGAAACAACTTTGTTGTTCTTTCAAGCCTCAGCATGCTTATGGAAATACTTTGTATTTTTGTCCCCACTTAAGAGCTAGAGATTTCGGGATTTTTGTCTCCAATATTCTTCTTCGAGTCTGCAGGCCGAGAAGAAAGCTTTCTGGAGGATCTCTTCCTTTCTTAGAAGGTAATCTGAAGCGGGAGATGAGTTCATGTGGGTTTGATGCGATTCCAACTCAGCTTGAGCTAGGTTCCGTTTTGAAGTCGGAGAAGTAATGCGCCTAGCCCAGTCTTTTAGGTCATGCTTGAGCCTCTTTATTTTTTCTTACCAGACGAAGGACAGCAATCCTTTTAACTGGGTGTTCCAGGAATGGGAGACTACATGCAAAAAGTCATCATTTCGGATCCAGAGCAGACTAAAACGGAAGGGAATCGGGCCAAGGTCGTGATCTAGAGCTAAATCAAGAAGGATGGGCTTATGATTGGAGGTGCAGTGAGGAAGGATTTTTTAAGAGGCTAAGAGGCCCATGGAGATAAAGGTGGAGTGGACTAGAAACCTATCCAGCCGGGCTGCGACATGACCGGGTCCAATTCTCTTATTCGTCCAAGTAAACGTTCCTTTGACATGCTTTATATCAATCAGATCCCATCCAAGGATGATATCCTCAACCCATTCCCTCGATGGATCTCTGACCAGAGTGCCTCCTTTTTTCTCATTGGCAGCCAGGGTGACATTCAGGTCGCCAGCTACTATGATATTTTCTAACTGCTGCAAGTTTAGAAAGGATTCTAACGTATTCCAGCATTATTTTTTTTCTGAGTGTAATACGGCGACATAGAGATTGAAAAGACTTATAGTTCGTCCAGAGAGTTTGTGGGTTAGCTTAGTGAAAACCCAATGCAACGCACGTTCCTCAGCTTCAATATCATACAAAGAGGAGTCCCAAAAGGTGGCTATGCCTCCAGAAGCACCTCTAGAGTTATTGCCAATCCCAGAACCTTTTTTCCAGAACTTTTTTCCAGCTTGGAGGGTAGCAATTTCCTCCATTTTTGTTTCCTGGACTAGCAGAATCTTAGGTTTATGGATTCGAACCAGATCTTTCATTGCTTCTTCTTTTAGGGTAGAACCTAGGCCTTTGCAATTCTAGGAAATGTACCGCATTAGGGACTATGGGGGTTGAGGTTGGCCTCTTTTGAGGCCAGAGATGCTCCTTTTTTAGATCTGGTGTGCATGATTCCTTTTAGGGTTTTTTGTGACCCTTCAAGGACTGCTAGATATGTTGCTTCCTCTCTTTTTTTCTTTTTAGATTTCCTCCCTCTTGGATTTTTGAAGGGAATATTATGCAGGCTGCTTGATGAGGCACCCTCGTCTATTTCTTCACCTAGACCTGTTTCTAGTATCATGGGGTCTTCATTTGCCTCTTTGGAGGTTTCAGGGACCTCAGCTTCCATCGGAGCTCCTGGATCGGTTTGGGGTATTTCCCCTGGCTCCAATGGATCTGCATACAGGGACTCTACCTCTTTGTTGTTAGTCTACTTTCCCGTTTGAATTCCTTCAACGCTTGCTGTAGTTGGATCTTTTCCATCTGGATCTCTGGTTTTCTATGGTTCCTCATTATTTTGAATAACGATTGGTACGTCTTTTGTGGCTTCCTGTGGGGATTTGTTTGAGCTTGATGGTTGGTTTTGCATATCCCCTGCATTCTTTTTTCCCTAATTTTTGGAATTGGTTTTCCCTTTCTTGACTTTTTTCCATCCTTCTCCTTCTTCAGTAACCTGTTTTTTGGGGCAATTCCTCTGAAAATGTCCATGTTCGTGACAGTGGCGGCACTTGAATGGTAGTTGTTCATAGTCCAACTTTTGATAATGGTGCCAATCTCCAACTTTTAGTTTAACTGCCTCAGGCAGCCCTGCTTCAAGATCAACCTCTACACATATTCTGGCACATGAGTATTGGTCCTTGTTTTCAGCTTTGTCAATGTATCTCCCAAGAGCATTCCCAACTTTTTCCAGGGTTTGAGTGTTCCAGCAGTGTACTGGGAGATTTCGAAGCCTTACCCATACTGGAACTTCCTTCGCTACATCAAATTCAGCATTGAAATCTGGATTCCATATATTGAGATACAGACCTTGGGTACCCATGAAGTATGGACCGCTTTTGAAGATGAGATCTTGGTCTTCTTTGTCTATGAACTCAAAAATGAAGAACCCTCGACCAACTGGGTAGCAGGTAACACTATTCTTGAGCTGGGGCCTCCAATTCCTTTAGATCCAGTCGTCTGTGGTTTTTGTTGAGGGCCATATCCCCATGAACTGGCCTACCAGTCCTCGCTCAGCCAGAGCTAGGGCGATCTTGATGGGCTGCTCACATGGAAGGTCAATTTCAGGGATTGCGTCTAGTTTCCTGATGAACTTCGGGATGAAAGGGGCCACCGGATTGAGTCCAGGTGACCTTAGTAACCTTCTGAAAGCTTCTTCGGCAGAAGGAGGAGCAGAGGGAGGGGAGAGCCCTCCCCCAGGCGCAGCCATGGGGGTGGCCTGAGGTGAACACCAGCGAAACCCTTCAGGCAGGGCGGCGGCAGCAGCTAGGTCGCGAGCAGCAGCAGCGAGAAGAGTCCTTATAAATGTTATGCTAATGAAAATTATAGTTAAGGTGGCATATAGTTGCTAATTTCAATGATAACTTGTGCAAGGACTAGAAATGAAATAATAGTACCTCTGTAATGAAAATACAAAATTGGAATTTGTGTGCATTTATAAAGAAAAATCACAAGGTTTTGATTAAGCCATAAGAGAGTTGGAAAATGGTAGGGATAAAAAGTATTTTGTGTAGATTATGTTCTAAAGCATATACATTTCATTGATTAGAACGTAAAGCGAATATTTCTTTGACAACTATTGCTTCAAAATCTTTAGGTATAAGATTCCTTAGGAGCAAATAGTGATTACTATGTTATGTGGATACCATCATTAGCATGGCCATCTACTGCATATTTATTTGGTTAATGTCATATGTTATAGTTGGTATAGCCTTTATCAATGTGCATTTGATAATATGATAAACAATAGAGTGATATCTGGGATTTTAAGAAAATTGAGATATCATATTGAATATGTATTAGAAGAATTCAACCTCTTACTAAGTGTAAAAATGGGGTTCTTAGTTGTATCAAATCCAACACCATATACTATGCCATAAAGTAGGATCACCTATTTGTGGATAGCTACAAAGCATTTTAGATCTTTCTTACCAATGAAAATGCTTTTTATATCCTTCCAAAACATGAAAGTTTTAATGTTACTGCTAATTACGCTAGGGCATAATTGTTGAAATAATATAAGCAAGAAGACTTGTGTATTTGAGGTAAGTATTGAGGAATGTTTACACTGGAATCCTAGGAATCCATTTAGGTTTACAAAATAAAATTAAAAGAACATAAATTTGAATGGGCAATTTTAGGTGTACATGAAAAAATTAAAAAATTGTCACGGAACAACAAATTGAATGGATAGCTCAATAAAATGAAAAAAAAAATAGAGAAGATAAATTGACTACAAATGAAATTCATAAATTTTCACCAATTCCCCCACCAATTAATAATTGCATTTATGTGTTGAAATTTCTCTCAAAGTACAATAATATGTATGTTAATAAAACAAAGTAATCCCCACATTATACCTACACATATTCCTCTATGGTGCCACAGCATATAGTTCATTATGACTTGAGGACATAAAAAGGCCCCATATTTAACACCAATCGGCATTCCCCGACTTGGTTGATACATATACATGTCTATACCTATACAACTACCAGAGTCTATGTAGAATTTATAGTAAAAATGGCCATACATGTCAATTTTTTTTGGACCTAGATTTTCCATAAATATATTTTAACTCTTTCATAGTGAAATGACCAAATGGGTGTGTTTTTTAAGGTCGGGTGCTATGATTGAAACACAAAATCCTCCCCAAACAAGTAAATACATTCCACAACCTAGGACTCTTTTGTTACCTCCTCTTTAACTAACATTAGACATGATCTACATAAAAGGCACATTTTTTGGTCCTTCCCAAGCCATTTGTCCAAGCAACTCTTGTCAAAGATGTGGTAGTAGTTCATATTGTATGGATAATTTATTGGCATAAGAGCATGCTTCTCTATTTTGACTTGAAATCAAAGGATGAAAAATTATCATCTACCTTACTAGAATCTAATAAATAAGAGATAGAAGACATGTATTAGAAATGTTAAATTTACTCATGTCGCAGTGGAACAACTCTTGGAGATTTGAAAAGCCTACTCTGAAGTGATTACAAAGTAACTTAACAGGTTTAACAACTTGAACTTGTTGATGCCTTTACAATTTGAACTGTAAAGATGATTTTACAATTTTAACT
Source organism: Pseudotsuga menziesii (assembly GCA_001517045.1). Taxonomy (NCBI): domain Eukaryota; kingdom Viridiplantae; phylum Streptophyta; class Pinopsida; order Pinales; family Pinaceae; genus Pseudotsuga; species Pseudotsuga menziesii. The sequence goes on from LPNX010059288.1 coordinate 292,441, forward strand.
ACAAAGAAATAAAAAACATTGATTATTACAAAGAAATCTAACCTCCAAAGAACAACACTACCACTTTTGAGTCCAAACCGACCCAACAATATTAAAAATATACTTTTTCAGGAGATTTATATCTATTCAATGACTATTTAAAAAAATAGAGAATATATAAAAGAAAAACACAATAGCATGAGAATGACCCAACAAGTGTTCCACCTCTATCTATGGTATATATTATACACAATAAAACTTCTCTCCAATACCCAAATTGTCATACCCATCACCGAATAAAGAAATAGAATATTATTTTATCATTTGACTACAAATAATTAGGATGGCCTATAAATTATTGATGAAAACCAACCTCCAAGTTAGACACCATCACTTCAAAACTTCTAAATAAGCCAAAACAAACCCAAAGATTCAGGATAACATGTTTTTTATAAATACACATATTTAATCAACCGTTCAAGATAAAATCCAATCAAACACATTATTTCCTTCCCTCACACATAACAACTCTACACAAACATGACTTCTAAATTGAACCATTTTCCATCCCAAACACTACACTGCAAATCATAAAAATACCTACATGAACACACGTATTACCACATCTTGATCATGGTTTGAGTAGGAACAACAAAATAAAACATCCGTCCAGATGATGTACAAACCATTCCATTAAATGGTGTTTTAGGCATTAGGAATCTTAGAAAAGTGTGAACATCATGCCTCCATTCATAGAATCATGGGGAGCTTATTACCTACCAAGAATATCGCTTAGGACCTCACATAATTGAATATGGTGACAACCTTGCCTCTCATAATTATCGAACACTTTGGCCATGAGGAGATAGCTGAAATGTCTATGAACCTTGTGTTTACCCTCCCTGCTCTAATCCTACAAAGTAAACTCAAACAATTCCCTAACATCGGTGCCATCGCTAGCCGAAGTAATGAATGAGGTCGAAGGTAGTAGAAGCATAAGGGCGCAACATAACCATTTACAATTAATGGATTCCAAATTTAGCCGACTCCTAGCCAACTCAAAATTGCAGCCCCTGTTAGTGTTGCAAGTTGTTAGATTGTCCTCTAAGAAAAAATATTCCATATGTAAAAGTATATCTAAAGGTTGGTTGTAGTTTTTTTTTTTTCGTTTTTTTTTTTTTAATTCTTCTCGTTTATAATATTAGTCTAATCAAAGACTTTGGTCCAATAAAATTTCAACATCTATTAACATATTTTTTTAAATAATTACCATTTAATAAAATATTTTAATCAACATTATTAAATTCAATATATAGTCAATGTAAGTGTACAAATTAATTGAAAAGAATGGAACGCGTAGTCTCTACTATACTATAGGTAGGGAGTAACATTATTTAATATTGCAGACACATTGTTAATAACCTTGAATGTAGTATTGGGTATGGGAGGTCAGTGTCATATGAATAAAGTGGGATGTGCAACATAAATGGGTGATCTATGAAATAGTTCATTCTTCCTTAATATTATGCATGGAGTGGGTTGTTCGACTAAGGTTGTGTGTTATTTTTTTTATTTAGTTTTTTAGTTTTTAGTTTTTTAAATATTTGTTTTTTAAGTTTATTATTGGATGGTGGAGATGACGTTGCTTTGGGTTCCCGTGCCCCAAGACTCGGCAGTGTGGTTGATATCAGCAATGCTATAATGCTCTTGGTAAACAATACATCTTTTAATATATATTCCAAATTTCAGATCGACTTGATTAAACAACCATGGTGCACATAGCAAATGGAAATCCATGCCAAGCATATCAAATTGGGAAAAGTGTCAAGATATTAAATTGAGTGTCCCATGAAGACCTGCATTTCTCTCAGTATGTGGAGTGCGGCCAGCATTCTTGTTGTAAATAAAAAACATTTACTTATCCACACGCAAGCTTTTGAGAGCTAGTTCTTGAAATGCGGGTTTTGTGTTTCTCCAAGGTTTTTCATGATGATGCACACAGGATTTGATCTACTGCTTCAAACAATATTCATCAACACCTATAGAAATAATCATTAAACTTTCTTATTTGAAAACTATGATGATGTGGTTAACGCGAAAGAACGTGTAGTCCAAGGGACTATTTCTGAGTTTGATGAACTCGTTGAGGTATTTTTGTTGTTTCTTGGCAGTTCCCATTGATTTTTTTTTCAGTAAGTTGGTGTTGATGGGTGACAGAAATGAGAGTTTAACATGGTTGATAGTGATTCCTTCAAATCTTAGCCCTATTCATCTTCTCCCATTTGCTTGTTGGGATTTTCTTAGAGGTTACTGAAATCTCTTTTTAATATTGGGTTGAAATTAAGTCCAGATCCTCGTTGATCTCTGAAAATAGGTGAAGTCTCAGCATGATTTATGTATGAAGCCAACTTTTGAAAGTAATAAAAAAAATTCGCTGGTCTTTCCTCATTGGCATTTGTATTAAATCCTTACAACTCTTTTGTTTTTTCTCATTTGTTGTTTGGGGTATGTAGGTTTAAGACAGGTCATTTATTTTTATTTTTTTATTTTATATTTATTCATTTTACAGGAATCAAGTTCTATATATTGTCATTAGGTATATATTGTCATTAGGTTCACATTTGTTTTTATATCTTAATAAACACAAACCAAAAACTTTGGTTTACATTAATAAACATAATGTTGTGAACTTTGCTTGGTATCTCTTTTGATTTTGGTGGGTTGTTGCTTTCCCTTTCTCATGTTGTTGGCTGTGGATGCACTGAAAGCAGGGTTGTTTTCTTGGCCAGTTCAGGTGCAATGAAGGCAGGGTTATTTCCTTCGCGAGTTCAAGTGCAGTGAAGGGTTGTTTCCTTTGCTAGATCGTTTATTCAAACTTGTAATTACTTTTAAGCCTTTGCTTACTCAAATACAATGTCCATTAGCATATAATTTCAGCTTTAGCTCCAACGTCCTAGCAAAATTCTGTAACTTGAGATGCCTAGCAATGTCCTAGCTCAACATCACAGTGCGTTGTTAAAGTGGGTTGCAGAACCCTAACAACTTTCTGGCCCTTATAGAAGGGACCAATATCTGCACCTTCAATTCTTTGATAATCCAATATTGGCTCCATTTTCAGTAAATTGCAATTTGCAAGTAGTGTCTGTAGACTGCGAAACATCTGCATACAGGTAACTATAGTAACCTGTAGACAACAAATTCAGGTATAAGATTCAGCGATGAAAAACTTCTATTTTTAGATTTTTTTTTTAAAAAGAACATTGGAGATTGAATGAATTTAATTTAATTTAAAAATAATGTCCTGTAGTGGCTTAATATTGGGCAGTGGATTTACACAAAGGACCAGAATGTACAATGGAAGTTATCTTTGATATGTCTACTAGTGGCTAAAGATGGGAAGCGAGACCACAAAATGGAAAAGGACTACAATGTACATTAGTACCTAAAACATCTTTGATATAAATTTAAATGAAAAGAGAAGAGCTGAGTTAGGCAAGTTGTACCGGAAATGCAATGGAGCACAAGAAAGCCACATTGGTGAAGAAGGGTGAGGATCTTAAGAATGATGAAAAAAACCCATATAACTGCAACAGCCAGTTAAGATAAGACAATTATAGTGTCACGCAGCAACTCTCGTAACATGCAAGCCTGGGAAAAAGTTCGTGCCAAGATTCCTACTCGAAACTGGATAGGGTCTGAATGTCCATGCTGCCTAGCCTTCCATGGCGTAGAAAGTTGAATGTCCACGACGTTGAAATTATCATATATATTTCGTTTTAAATTCAATTCAATCTCGCCATTGTCGACATCAACTCCAGAAAATTTCAAGAAAATTTACTCCATCTTCTCTATGGTTTCATCCGTGTTGTGTCTGGATATTTTTTTGTGTAATAATATATTATGCAAAGGGGATTAACCATCGTGGATATCGCATTGATCTTGGTTGAACAATACCTCCAAAACGGGGACTCTGATGCAACAAGCACGGTTAATGTTCATACAAGGAAAAGAATATCGGGAGGACTTCTTTTGATGTAGATCACAAGGTCAATTAGTAATCAACTGCAAGTAGTGTCTGTTCCACTGAGCATGACCTGTTTGTTTATTTTCTTTTCTACAGTTTTGGGTGTTTATGAACTCTATAGTTAAGATTGCCATAAATACTTCACATATTTAATTCTGTATAATTAGAATAATATATATATTTTATTTATAAGTCATTTACTAATTTGCCATTGTTGGTTGCATTTTAGATTAAGCTCTCTTCTGTATCTCTTGGAAACAAAAACTCTGTCTTGTCACTTCATTTTCAAGCTTGTTTTTTAAATGCTACCATGTGACGCCTACGGGTACTCAATACAAGGAGAAATGGATTATTTTCATGAAATCCCGTGACATGATAATATTGCCTTGGCTTTAGCATAACATAAAAATAGAAAAACATACTGGTTTATTTTCTTAAGGGAGTGCGAGATATGAATTAAGTAATAGCCGGCCTGTTGCCAGTCATGTTTCCATGGCTTCTTCTACAAATGAAGTCAAGGCAATGCAAGTGCGAGGACAAATTTTCCTTTCTCTTTAAAAATCTAGAAAATTATTGTCTACCTAACTTTAAAGATGCAGAATTCAACCAAAGTCTGTTAATTTCTCAATTCCTCAAAGAAGCTAGAAATTCAATTTGAGAGTCTTTTTTTTCCTTATTTATTTACCTACATTTCAAAATAATGCTTAGTAAAGTTATTTTCAATCAAAGTAGTTATTATTCCATTAGAACCAGTTTTAGAAAAAAATCCCAATGCAAAACACATATAGAATAAAATAGATTTCAAGAATTTGACATTTGCTAGTTATGTTGACGTGCACAACTACTCTTTCATAAATATAAATATAAATAAAAAATCTAAAAATTTACCTCTAGTAATTTTTCTGATTTGATACTCTGCACATGCCAAAAACTTGTCATGGGCAACTTGTTTTGACATTCCATATACTGATAAATCATTCTGCTACTTCAAGAAAATTATACTTTTTTTAACTGTAAGAAAATGACATTTGTATTGAAAGTTTTGGAATTGAATAGTTTTAAAAAGAAATTTATGTGAATATTTAGTAGTGCGTATTAGGATAAGCTAGAGAGATTTAAATGCAAGCTAAATGGAAGGCCTTACTCCTTTTCCCTTACTTTTTGGCTAAATCTTAAGTAAAATACATAGAAGGTAACATTCATTTTTGAAAAGAAATTGCATGGCTAAACCTCAGAGTGAAGTGGCTTGGAATACTTTGTCAAAAACAAGGTTTTGGCTCTAACAATGGTTACCATATAGAGAGACGGGAGGCGAAATGGATTATTGACCTCATCGGTTACCCAATTCAAAGAAAAGGATTATTTTATTAAGTAAATTACTTTTAGTTTGATATATAGCCGAAGTATTTCACTGTAAAATTATTATTTTAATTTATTTTTTGAAGTGTATAGGTTAATTTACAGTGATTAGACATGTAAATATAGCCTGATTAAATCACTATAAAATTACTATTTTAAATTTTTTAGGTAATCACTACAAAAGTACTATTTTCATTTTTTTTAGGTATATTAGACATGTAAATTTTTTAATTTGACTTTTATTTTAGTTGATTATTTGAAATAAAATTATTATTATATATTATTTTTTAATTATTATTTTTATTTTCTTTTTTAGATAATATGGATTAATTTCGAATGATTTAACATCAATTTATATATATATAGTTTATTATTATTATTTTAAATAAATTTTATCATAAATTTAAATAAAAAATAATTCATTTAAAATTTCAAAATATCTTTTTTCATTTTATATAATTCTCAAGACAAATTTAAAAGAAAATAAAAATAGTTTAAAATTTTAAAGTTTCAGAAAATATAACCATTAAGGATGTTTAAAATGATATTTTAAATTAGATTTTTAATATGTTGAATTTAAGTAATGAATTTTAATTATTTAATTCACAAAGTTAATAAATAATAAAATATAATTAATTAATCAACAAATTTAAATTAATAAATATAAATATAAAAATCCAAAATTTTAAATAAGTAATAGTTATATTTATTTTTATTAATTATTGATAAATTTAAGTTGGAACTCATTGTATATATATTATTATTATATTTTTTCTTTTTAGTTTGAGATAAAAACAATTATTAATTTTAATCATTTATTAATTTGTATTTAAAATCAAAATATTACTATTTTTTATTATTTAAAATAAATAAATAAATAAAATAAAAAATGCTTTATAGTGTTTTTATTTATAATAAGAAAAACATTAAATACTTCATTAAGATCATTTCAATACATGATTTTCATCTTGAATATTCTTAAATCATTTAAATCATTTTGACAATTAAAATATTTGCATGAAATATTTCACTGAAATCATTTCAATACTCTTAAATAATTTCTTCATTAAAGTTCAAGGTATTTTGATAATAAAATATTTAATACAAACTTATTTCCAAAAATAGTGACTATGAAATATGTCACTAAGATCACTTCAATATATCACTTTCATCTTTCATGCTCTTAAATCATTTCTTAACTAAAATGTAGGCATTTAGATCATTAAAATAGTTAATAAAAACTTAGTGCAAAGAATGGTAATTAAGGTAATGTTTTTATATAATTAAATTATATTTTAAAATATTTAATTTCATATTTTTTCTCATTCAAGGTCACCTCGAGTTAATTAGACAAAGGTGTTAAAGGGAATGAAAATTTTGTTCAAGCATATTTAAGATCAAATATAGAAGATACTTACTAATGATTTGTGATAAAGTTTAGATGTGTCATTAAGAATTTCTTTTAATTTACAAAATAAACATTAAGAGTGTTATTAACAATTCATTTTGATTCAGCTCGCACGGGTGTTGCTCATTGGCGGTTCCGTTGTTATGAAGTCACTTATTGTAAATTGGAGGTCATGATATCAATCTCACCTGGGTTTACCTGTGTCCCATGTCTTGCGACGGGTGTGGGTCACGCGAGTACCAGCCCAGCCCCAGTTGCCGATTCCCCTGGTAAAAAAAAAAATCATTTTAATTCACAAAATAAACAAGGCTTTAAGGTTGATCTTAATTAATCATTGTAGAATATTTAAAATAAAAATAGTCATAAAAAGTTATAAATTGGTGTAAATTCATCTTAAATGTATTAGTTTTTTTAAAGGTTTAAATTTTTTACTCAAGATTAAGATGGATCTACATTGGTTTTATTTTCTTAATATTCATCTAAAATTTAGAATTGACATATACAACAATAACTTTATTTAATTTGTTTTGGTGTTACCTAAGTTATATTATATGTCAACATCTCCCCCATATTATGACAACGTTTTTTCCATATTGGTTACTCTCTATGCAGTTAGTGAATAGTTTTAAGTTTCAACACCAACTACTATACTCCAACATTAAATAAAGATTAATACTTACAAAGCAAGAATGATAGCCATTGTTGTATGCTCTGTGTGTTCAACAATTAAGAAAAAATATTGTTTTTAAATACTTTGATTTATGAGTATGATTACATTGCAAGGGGTATTCATGATTACTATATTTTATTAAATTAAATATACTATAATATTTCAAAATATAATATAATTATATAAAAACATTACACATCCACTCCATCCACTTACCTATTTTAGATTTGGTTGGTGTTTTTAATGATGATGAAGATGATAACCAGGGTGATTAAATCCTAAACTTTCAAGTCTCCTACAGTTAAGTTCTATATAGTAAAATGCCAAAGACAGCCCCCCCAAAAAAACCTACTTTAGCACATGATAGCCAACATGCTAAGAAAAAATTAAATTAAAATTGAACTAGAGACTAATGAAAACTTTAGAAACTAAACAAATTGATACTATATGTCTAAGGAAAAAAAAACATTAGGATTGAGATTATGGAAATTAAATACTCAATGGAGAAGAAATGGATATAGTTAAACAATGACAGAACATTTTAAAATTAAATTACCTTAATGCTTTTTTAAGAATTTTTCATGTTTCTTAATAGTTCAGTTTAGGTGTATGATTAGTTATTAAAGATTGTTATTTTTAGAGAAGTGAGATGCATTCTATAATTTAGTATGAGGATGATGTGGAATCTGTGCTTAGTGTAACATGGAGTATAAGTCAATTCAATATAATATTTAACAATAAATAATAAAATAATATATATAATAAGAAAAAATACCAATCATTAATACACACATCAATGTAACTCTCAATTATTATTTTTATCATATATTTCATAGAACTAGAGTTAAGCTAGGAAAAAGTAAAGTGGCTACATAAAATATATGACTTATATTCCTATCGTGATGTCAAATAAGAGCTAGTTTGGTGTTCCACATTGTGTTTATATAGTGTCTCATCTTGGATGGTATAGTCTATGAAACCCATAGCAGGGAGTTTTGATAAAGTATGGATTATGTATGACAAACTTGTGTGTGGAATTATATGATGTAAACTTGATTTGGGTCACATGACCAATGTGAGTATATATGTGTATGGTAGTATATTACATTATAAATCTTAGACGAAATTTTGATAATGTACAGGTTATGTGGATGTTTCATTTTCTACATACGACCGATGGCTTGGTGCATAGCTTGGTTAACAATTGATGATTGTGATATAGGGAACCATGGATGATCTTTGTTGTGTGGAACATATAGTTGATCATGGTTTTATTAATGATACTTGTATTGTATGGTTATTTATACTTATGTTGTGATGAGCGATATTTGGTAGGGGACTTGATTACTTGCCAACATGGATGCTCAAATAAGAAATGTTTGCGGAAGGTAAAATGTAATTATGTTCATTTCATTATGAATTGAATTTGATTCTGTTGTTTTTTTGCATACTAACCTAATCTTGTAAAGCTTACCATTCCAGTTTTGAAATTGATTATGGATTCTCAACCCAATACCAATGGTGATAGCCAATATTCACTTAGCTAATTTAAATTTGATTATGAATTCACTTATTGACTATGAAGTGTTAAAAACGTGCATATTTTGAATCCAAGGGCTACATTAGTTTGGGTCAAATCAAGAATCACGATGGCACACATATTTTGTCATTTCTTACTTGTTTGCCAACGTTGTACCATTTTTTTGTAGTATTTCATGTTAATCAAATTGTTGTATCTTTTTTTATATTATTTCATGTTAAAGAAAAACATATGGTGAAATTGCTATATAGAGTTTTTTTCTTGAAGTTTAAATGTGTACACAACACAAGTCTAAGAATTATCCATCAATTGTCCTTAGCTCAAACGAAATTCCTCCTCGTTACAACTTTCTACAAATCAAGTAAGTGGCAATGTCGGGGACATTGCCACCACATGGCTCTTGTTTACAAATTTATCCAGTCATTTATGATACGTCATATAGACATAGCCTTTTCCAATTTGACGTTGTGAAGCGCATATCTAAATGCTCTTGTTCACCTCACAATTCAACCATGGGCGTTCGAATTTAAATAGAAAGTTGTGAAGGTAACCAAGGGATTGAGATTGAATTCGATGGATCGGTAGACACACATTCTTCATGTGATGAAGAGGTTCACTATACTTGCTTTACTAATTTTTTTCAATTTGGAGACATTCACAATGTGCATGAAGGAGACTTGTTATTTTGATATCCTCAAGAGGAGTGGATGGGGATCCAAGCTTGGTTTCGAATGGAGTTTACGAGATGTCTCCTTGGGGATTTATTGTGAATCCCACTTCTGTTCTTGGGTAAGTGCAATGAGACTTCTAGTTTCATTCCTTGCATTATGTCACTAATGGTAAATTTGTGTTTACTAAATTTATGGCTACCTAATGTTCCAAGTTGCCACCTTTATATTTAATGGAAATGGGCTATTGTTGTATGTGATAAGGATGAGTATAATTGGGTATTATTTTTGCCTATTCCTAAATATTTCCTTGATTCCATAAACATTTGAGGTAAAAGATTGTATCCCTATTTGTTGTTGTGGAGTTCGATGTAAGGTGAATGATCTTGCATTGCTAACAAAAACAAAGTTGTGAGCTTGAAAATAGGATTGTTATGAATAATGTTTTGAAGCACATGTGTAATTAGGAGAGTCGAGTCGATCACCTGAATTTAGTTTTCCCCAAATGGTGGATTGAAGGATCATACATACAAAAATCCATGGTTGACGTTGTTTGTGGGATGAGAGTTGGGTTACCATTAATGGTGGATTGAAGGATCATACACAGACAAATCGACATATGAGATTGTTTGCAAGGATTTCCTTATGGAATAAGGCAGACGGTAGAAAGGAGCTTTGGTTCTAGTGTTTAAGGAGATTAGAGTTTAATTTCTATCATGGAGGATCATGGTGGGGGTCTGTAAAGGTTGTTTGTTTCTACCGTTACATTGTACATTATTTGATTTTATCTAGATTGAAGTGAGACAAATTTTGTCTTTTCTTTGAGCTACATAACTCCAATGGCCATATCTAACAAGCAATAATGCTACCACAATGTAGAACTAGAGGTACTACTATAGGTTGATAAGAAATTCATGACATAAGAAAAATGAACCCTCGGGGTTGGCCTTTACTGGCCCATGGTTGTATTTCCCATGGTTTTTTTCTAGTGGTGGTGAACCCCTGATGCACAAGCTTCAGAATGTGAAAGAAGGATCATTAAATAAGTCTCCAAGTATTTTTCCTCACATATCTTCTGCTAGTTTAACCCACCTTTTTTCTTCGACAAGTGATAGAGGTGCAAGGTTTCTACAATGTACTCAGTCTAGAGATGAGGGACGACAACAAGATGAGGCTTATCTAGATGAGTTACCTAAAGAGAAGAGTTACGTGTCTCAACATAATCAATAGAGGAAGAGAGTCAAACATAAACCATCGTTGACCATTCTTGCCTTAAGTGTGGATATTCCTATGAACCAAGTAACATCGATGTCGAACTATTCTCTAGTTGGTGGTTTTGGGGGGTGTTGTATGGGAATGGATACTTTCAAGGAATGGGAATTTTTCAACTGGAGAGGGATTTTGGTTTATCATCCTAGCTACTACATGCTAGCTCGAGGATAATTGGGTGTAGTTTTTAGAAACCCAAGGATGTTTTGATGATCTTAGATGGAGTTTGTTTTGGGGAGAAGGTATCTTTAAAGCTTTAATTGTGGACCCATTTTTTTATGCCAAAAGAGAAAGACCTTTCAAGCATGTGATATAGGTTCAACTCCCAGGGTTTCCTACATGCCTTTAGATGCCTAACATTTTCCACATAATCAATTCTTTGCTTGGTAAATATATCTTAGTAAATTTAAGCTTTTAGGTCTACTCAAGTATCATGAGAGTAGACCATATTCTTGTGGAGTTAAACCTTCAAGAAGGTTTGCTTGTAGAAATTTCTATCTCCATAAAACATATTAACTTTACTCAAGAACTTTACTATTTTGGAATACCATTCAAATGCAATCGATGCCATTCCCTAAACCATTTGGTACGTGAATGTTTGCTTCCCTTCAGGAAGGTATTTTGGAAAGGAAGAAGGAATATGTGAGTCCAAAGTTATTTTCAGCAACAAAGGAAGCACGTGATTCATCTGTGGGACTTTGGTCTGAGATTAGACCTCTAAAGACTTCAAGGATTTTAGAACTTCTTCCTACGAAGGGTTTTTTTAGTCTGCAATACTCCTTGGGTCTTCATGGAGGGAGATATGATTTCGGACTCGGTGATGTCTTTGGAGGATTTAGCAGTCGATGGTGGTGTTTGTAAGCCTCTGGATCTGGTTCTAACCGATACCAAATCCAGATATGGATTTAAGGATCTAGCTCCCATTTCTCTAGGTATGCTTAGAGCACATCCTCCTTTTCTTTTAAGGATTTTTGTGATTTTCCATCTACGACTTTTAAGACAAATGGGCTTAAATATTTGGAATATAGATTGAGATTGGAGGGGGAAATTACACAAACCCTATTTCTAGTGGGGGGGTGATATCAAATGTATATACATATGAATTTCTTTCCAATTGTATGTCGGATAGTGTTTTACTTGAGGATGATAACCTTCTCCCTCTTGTCTCTCCTAGGGTTATCTCAGAGCAGGGGAGTCCATTGGATGCTGGGGAGGAGAGGGAGGGCTCATCTTTGGTGGCAATTTCCCTTCAGAACCTGTTATCCCTATATAATAAGTTTGATATATTAAGGCCTATAAAACATGCAAATAATGGGTTTGTTTTGCATCAAGTCCCTACTTGGCACCTCCCTTATGGATGGGATTAGTTTTCATCTCCTTTTAACTCTTGAGAACCCAAAGTGGTCTCTTTTGAAGATAGTGGACCCCTTAAGGACCCCCCTGATACAAATTGGGGAAAGAAGATTGTATTGAAGCTAGACAAGTTTATAGATCCCAGAATCATTGTCATTGACTTGACCTTACCATCCTTTGGGGGTATTATTCAATATGATGGCATACAATTTAAACATACCCTTCTCAATCTGATTCATCCTCATAGAGGGGATGGGGATTTGACCTTAGTTGAACCATTGTTGGGGAATGGTCTAATCTCGGTTTATGTCATATTAAAGGATGAAGAGCTCCCTTCTCATTCGATGACTTTCTCTTTTATTTGCCCACCTATGGATTTTTTACTCTCTGTTGAAGTTATGTTTTCTTCTTTTGGATTACTATCGACCCCTAGTGCTTTAATGGGTTTTGGAAATGTTTGTCCTAAAAGATCTTATTATCATGAGAAACAACCTTCTTATCAAAGTCACCCTCAAGGTGAACATAACTTATCTACGTCAAGGGGGTCAAAGATACTTTCTTAGGCATTAAAGTACATCTAATTTTAAATGGGGGTTTAGGATGAGGGAAGTTATTATTCGAGATTATATAGATGTTATTCATAGGATCAGAAGTACAAATTCAGTTATGGCCTCATCTCACAAACAATCTATATGTGATGTGAAGGTGTGTCGCCATAAAACAATTAAAGGGACTCTTAGAGTGAGTCATCCATGTCACATGGTTACCTAATGCTCTTGATGTCTCTAAACTATAGAGCATTGGGGATTCGCTCTAAGAAGATTGCACTAAAGAGATTGGCAACATCCAAAAATCCTTTTGTTATTCTCTTACAAGAAACTCCTTCTTACGGCGATTGTATTTTGGAGGACCTTAAGAGATTATTTATGGGTGTGATTTTGTAAATATTGATGCCTTTGGTAGATCAGGGGGTCTCATTACACAATGGAAGACTAGTTTTCTCATTTGTACTAATAGTTGGGTTGTTTTGGCCGGTATCAGTAATATTCTATTTTTAAGAGAACTTTGGAAAGTATTTACCGTAGTCAATATCTATGGTCCTTAGCATCAGAGGGTGAATTATTGGGAAAATTTGTGTGGACCAGGTTTGTTGGAAGAGACCAGATTAATTATTGGGTGTGATCTGAATTTTTCCCTTGGCAAAGATAAGATATGGAGACCTAATGCACACAAGGACTCATTGACTGATTACTTTGTCATAAGACTAGATGAGAACTCTCTGTATAACATCCTCCTTGTAAAAATAAGGCCTACGTGGAATAACAAGAGAATTGGATAGGATAGAATTGCCAAGAGGCTGGATCGATTTTTAATCAATGAAGGACTCTTGCATTTTACAGTCAGTCCAAGACAATGAGTAGGGGAGGGGAGGGACTAAAATCTTTTCCCTATCTTCATGGATATTATGATGGATTTGGATATACCTCCAAACTCTTTCAAGTTTAACTCCTTATGGCTAGATGATGAGGAATACATGGATATGGTCAAAAGCTTATGGATTAATTATGATGATTGCAGGAGAAAATCTGCAGGTATATAGTTCTTAAGCAATCTTAAAAGGATTAAGGATAGAACTATTACCTGGGTAGCTGATAGAAATATTAGATAAGATTTGGAGCTTAAAAGGATTAAAGATTCACTCGACTCCTTTCATGATCACTACAACGAAGGTTTTCTCTCTTTGGATAAAAAAGACAAGTAATTTCATTGGAGGTCAAGTGAACCAAGATTCTAGATGAGAATGAAGCTACATGGTGACTTAAAAGCAGGGCCATCTAGATTCAAAAGGGGGATGATAATACCAAATACTTTCACACTTATGTCAAGCACAATAAACATACAAACTCTTTATGGAAGCTAGTGTGAATCATTTCAACAATCTATTTAAAGAAGATGAGGGGGATTCAATTGCTCAGATGGTTAGATTAACAACAACCCACCCTTTATATATATACGAGGAGAAAAACTATGAGTTGATGGAGGAGGTTATTATGGAGAAACTTAAGGAGGTTGTCCATTCTATGCAAAGGGATAAAAGCCTTGGACCAGATGACTCGCCAACAAAATTTTCATTGGTTTCATGGAGCGTTTTGAAAGAGATCTCTTAGTTATTATTAAGGAATCTAGAATCAATTGGGGGATGCTTGCAACATTTAATGTTACTTTGATTGCCCTCATCCCCAAGGTGGAAACTGTGACTAAGTGGGAGGATTATAGGCCTATATCCATTTGTAATCGTATATATAAGTTGATTTCCAAATTCAAAGTCATTGCAAGAAGAATGAAGACTATTTTATCAAGTTTTGTATCTCAAGAACGGTTTCATTTTTGAAGGGAAGATGAATACATGATTCCATTGGAACTGCACAGGAGGTGATGCATACTGAAAAGACTAAAAACCTTCCTACTACTGATGTTAAGGTTGATCTCACAAAGACTTATGACAGAGTCAACTGGTTATTCCTTAGATTGGTTCTTTTATAGGTAGGATTTAATCTACAGTTTGTTAATTGAGTTTTATCGTGTGTACAGTCAGTGTCATTTGCAATTTATATTAATAGAACAACTTCCCCTTTTTTAGACTAGGGAGGGGATTCAAACAAGGATGCCCTTTGGCTCCTCTACTCTTCATTTTGGTTGTGGAGGGTTTCAACAAGGCCATTATTCAAGCTTGGCCAAATGGCTCACTAAAAGGCATCAAGTTTGCACGGATTGTTTTTATCATGCATCTATTTTTTGTAGATGATATCCTCCTATTTCTCAAATGAATTTGGGAGAGATATAAACATGTTTAAATTTATTTTGGATCTCTTTTTAGAAGCTTCAAGAATTATTGTAAATGATAGAAAATATTCAGTAACAATTATGAACCTAGTACATGATAATATAAATTGGATCCTCTCCTTTGTTGCTTATGAAGTTGTGGACTCTTGGAAAGGCCCCAAATATCTGGGGTTCATGTGAAAGCCTAATTATTATTTAAGAAGGGATTGGGCATGGTTGATAGGAAAAGCTGAGAACAAACTATAGATGTGGCATAATAAGTGGTTGATTAGAAGAGGAAGATTGATATTATTGAACTATGGTTAGAAGAATTACCTATTTATTGGACTTCTATGGCATATGTACCAGCCGGTACATTAGAACATATTGTGAAAATGTGTTATAATTTCCTATGGAAATGGAACTCAATGAAAAGGGTCTATTCATGGGTGGCCTGGGAAAAATTTTCTGCCTAAGGAACTAGGTGGTTGGGGTTTGAAACATCCTAAGTGTTTTCCCAAGGTGCTTGTTGCCACGGAGATATGGAGGATATTGAAGGGTGAAAACCTATGGGTCAAAGTGGTTTACAAAAATATATATACCCACTTTCAATCGAAGAATAGATTAGGACTCCTAAAAAATTGATTAGAAATTACTCTTCAATGTTGAGGGATCTCATAAATGCATTTGAGGTTATTCGATCTCGGCTAGTATGGAAATTTGGGAATGCAAAGAGATCAAACTTGGTCAAGACCCTCGGATTGTAAGTACAACTACTCATAGGGTTCGTGTACACATTATAGAATCTCTTTGGAATCAAGGTATGATGTTTATAAGTCAAACAGGTGCTGGCATTAATCACAAATTTTAATCGGGTTTGGTTAGAGGTAGAGGATTTGGATTTTGAAGATGAACACAATCTCATCTAGAATAGATATATTAAAGAACTACAAGATTTCCATATTCACTTGTTGCATAGGGAAGGTGAACTGGTTTGGGATAGGAATGAAAATGGTAGCTCCTATAATCCCAGGTTGGGATATCGAGTAATATGAGAGGAAGAAGATCATCCTAGGATTCCATGGTGGAACCTAAAATGTCCTTAAAAAATTAAGATGTTCTTGTGGTTGGTATTACATAAAAAGGTGCTTGTATGGAAAATTATGATTAAGAGATATTGGATTGGGCCAAGTTGGTGTCCCCTATGCAAGAACAATATTGAAAACTTAAATCATGTATTTATCCACTGCCTATACATTGCAAGGATGTGGGATCATGTTTCTTTGATAAAAAGGGATTCATTTAATTTGGAATGGCTTGTATATATAGCATGCTTATATTTCACCGATCAACAACAAGGCATACAAAGAATACATGGCTCTACCAACAATATTGATTCAATGACATCTTCGTTGCTCTAGAAATGTATGCCAATAAATGTTTGTCTACAATCATTATTTTCCCACGTGATTAAGGACCTCTAAAGAGATGTGGTAGTTGGGCATGTTTTGATGGCCTTCATAGGTCCAACTTGTTAGGGGAGGTGCAGGATGCATTGTTTTTCTATCATATCTACACTAGATAAAGTTTGCAATGGGACTAAGATAGTGCACTAACAATACTACAAAATTGTTGGCCTTAAAAATGACAATGTTGATTGCTCTATCCAAAGGGATCATGGAGTTACAGGTTCTTGGTGACTCGCCATTGGTGGTGGACTAGATGAGATTGAAACAATCACCTAAGAATATTTATCTCCTTACTATATATAGTAATTGATTTGAATTATAGGTAGGTTTTAGTCCATCAGTTTTCAACACATTTTTAGATAAAGAAATGCATGGGCTAACCAGTTTTCCAAACAAGGCCTCTAGGTGGTTGAGGGTATATGGCATCAATGGGAACAAATCAATGACAATATTATGGAGCATGATCTAAGCCCAATCCCTAGATGACTATTGCTACTTTTACCAACTGAAAATGTATTCTTATGAAGGATTCCAATAGCTACAGAAAAATCATATATGTTCAAGCGAACAATTTTTGAATTTTAAAATAATGACAACCATATTATATAGATGTTAGTAGTTTCTTATTTTTGGGAGAAACAAACACTACCTTATTTTTGCGGTAAGTTGTAGGATACTACGACTATTGAAATGCCTCACTTTTGTGATGTAGAGGAAGTCTAGACTTTAATAGTCTGTGAACAATGTGTTTTATTATGATCTTAATGAAATGTGAAACATTTCCTTGGAATAAAAGGATTTTTATGAAAAAGTACTACCCTAACTAAAAATCCATAAATCCAAGTTAACTAAAATACCACATATTAT
This sequence comes from Pseudotsuga menziesii, assembly GCA_001517045.1. Taxonomy (NCBI): domain Eukaryota; kingdom Viridiplantae; phylum Streptophyta; class Pinopsida; order Pinales; family Pinaceae; genus Pseudotsuga; species Pseudotsuga menziesii. The sequence continues at coordinate 309,870 of LPNX010059288.1, forward strand.
TTATGCAAACCACGAGGACTGAGCTAATAAGAAGTACGATGTTGAACAATTCTAAATTTTTTAACTTATGATCCAAGTATTAAACATGTTATCTTTTATGCATATAAGAGTTTAACAAGGAAGAAGTCATTCATGTTAAACTCTTATATGCATAAATGATAACATGTTTCATACTTGAATAAAAAATTAAAACCAGCACAACCACTTAATTTGTGGTTGGTGAACATTGATATACCGTAGTTTAAGTACTACGAAATCATACATTATCCATGCGTCAACTACCACTCCACCCCAAATTAGATGTATCCATGCATTCATGCATCAACTACTAATTATCCATTTATCAATGATCATTTTTTTTAATTTATTTTTCATCTCTCACATTATTCTAGTTATCTGCCATGAATTGTTGGTTATCCATTCATTAACTATGAGTTATCCATGCATCGACTACCAATTATCCATTCATCAACTACCAATTATTTTATATATATATTTTTTAAATGTTTATTTTGAATTTTGAATGACTACCATAGAATCAATCTCACAATTACACTTGTCTCATCCTCGTGCAATCCTGGAAAAGTATAGGCCATGGTCCACTCCAAATTCTCAAATAAATACACCTATCACTGTAATTACCTTGGCTATTTTGTGTTCAGTTAATCATTGAAATTGAATAGTGTTCATGATTATGGTTATGAGAAATAGAAACGAAGAAATACAAGAAGGTTATATTGCCAAGAATAAAATCACACAAAGAATATATAGTAAACAAAGAATTCATTACTTTCCTCCTTTGAGTGGGCCTTTGCTCAAGGGTGATTGATAAATCCTAGGATAAGATCTAAATTAACACTGTTATAACATAGTTCCATTAATATCAAATCCTAAGATCACATAATTGTTCTAATGCTCAAATTCCTCTATCACAATCCAATCAAGACTAAGAAGAAGAATAAGTTTATTTGAGTTATGTCATTGAGTTAAACACGTAGGAGTCTATATATTCCCTAGAGAAAATCCAAGAGGGATCTTAAGACTTCACCCAACCACTATCTAATAATAAGAAAAATGTTTTGTAAAGTAAAAGGCACTCTTAGTCATGGTTGAGTTGTGGAGCTGTGAACTCTAGTATAACCACTTGAAAGTTTCATGATTCACTTGAGATCGTATTGGTGGTGCCATGAAATGAGTGACATGATACTGCAAAATAGGCCAAAAGAATCTGCAATGTAATATTAATGAGGCTATCTCATGAAGTGTTCTCATTTCCTCTATAGTGTTTTTGTATGAAGGCAACCAATTAATCAACATAATGGTGATTCTACAACATAATAACTTAATCTAAAGGGGTAAATAAGTACAAATAATTTCATACCACAATATAATGAACATCACATTTAAATCAAGAATTTAAGTAACTTCAAGCATTTCATCATAATTTATCATCATCAAACCAAACCGTATTCCTTAAAAGAAAAATTAGTAAGTAAACTTTAAATGCCAAGTAGTAACTTGGGAATGTTTTGAGTACACCTAGAGATTAAGGAGAAATTACAAGAGGCGATAGATAGGAAAATATAAGCAAGAGGGATAATTATTGGGCTCGTCATAAACCCAGGATAATCATCATGAGCAACTCAAAAATTCTACAAGGTGCCCCCGAGAAGAATTAAAAAAATATGTACATGTAAATGTCTTGAGTTAAGGTTAACATGGATATTTGATAATATAATTTATTTATAGATGTTACATATTTTTTCATAAATATATATGATAAATTACGCACACCAGCAACAAAGATGTCAAAGTATTTTCAACATGTTGTTAAGCAGACTTGCATTTCAAAGTTATTGGAACCTTTGATCGGTTAACAATTAAGTAAAAAAGGTGGTGCATTTGAGGTTTTATGGGTGACACATTGGTAAGAGGTAGAACATGTCAAAGGCTCTCATGAATGAGTGATAGGAATGGCAATCCATTGTAAAACACCTTGTCTTGTCTTTTCACTCCCACTTAATATCACCACGTGTTTTTTCTACTTAGAAAGTCCAATCCCTTGTAGTTGGAAATGTTTAGTATCCCAAACAACCTCCTTTTGCATGTCCCAAATATGTTGCTTCAATAGTTAGAGCTTATCCCATAGTTAGTTATGTTATCAGAACAAATGGAAGAAATCACAGGATTCAAAATTTAATGAGAAACAACATATCAATGTCTAATATATCCCAATTTAAACCTCAAAACCAGTAGGAAGATACATATAGATTGGCAGATATTATACATCATAGTCAATGTCGATTACTAGAGTTGCACACATTATTTCTATTCCCTAATATGTATTGACACGTGAACCCAAAATTTAGTGAATGTTTGACTTGTGTAGAACATGACAAATACTTTTCATGAAACTCTTCATTTGCATATCAATCCTTGTGGGCTGCATATTCAATCTCGTAGGGTATCTAGGAGCTCACTATAGGAAGGGAAGTATATACAAACATGAATATTTAATTGGACAATCAACTGTTTGATTTATATTTCCATACATATGCTCCTATTGTTACAGTGGGACTTACTATAGGTTGCCTCCAACTGTAAGTGTTCATTTTGTGTTTCTCTTGAAATCTCATAACCCTTTAGTATGTTTTGTTACTAACCAAAATATGACCTTGTGTGTCTTTTTCAAGTGTGTGGTATTTTATATAATGTTGGTTGCTTCATATCTATATTTTTTAGTTATGGATATATTTCAACAAAGTCTAATAGTGATGCAATTCCCTTCTACCAATTCTTCAAGTTTAGTATAATTTTTTTGTGTTTTTTTTCAGAAAGTTGATGAAGCCCCATTTCGATTCTCTCTTAACCAATGCAGTGAAATCATTTTGGGTTTTGGTTAGCTTCCTTTTGAAGTATTGGGTGTCATGATATGATTTCATTTCAATCTATAATGGAGGATTGGATGTCACAATATGAATTTATTTCAATGTATAGTGGAGGAGTGACGAAGTTTGGATACTGACAAATTTCCAATGATTTGTCTAGTTCAAATTTGTCAATCCCTAGTTATGAATCTAGTTTCACATGCATTCCTCCTTTGTGCACACAAACTTATAGTAGTGGCTATGTCAAAGGAGGACTCCAACACATGGAGTGCACATTACCCATGTTCAAGAATTTGGTCATTGAGATTGATTGACCTTTTTATGTTAGGGACTGTGACTACTATCATCGATTCTTGTCCAGAAGTTTGGTATGTTAATATTAGGAGTTGTAAGTATAGAATACTTAATTATCCTCCACCAACTTGGTTTAAAATGTTCTCAATCATTTACTGTGGTATTTTTGGAACTTTTTCTACTTCATACTTGGTTTCTTTTTTTGTGCATATTCAATTGTGTTAACAACATTTCTAGATTATTGAATTTTTGCCACAAATGTTGGAAATCGATAACAAGAATCCAAACCTGACAATGCTCATGGATACCATTTCTTTTTTTATTCATGTAGGCATGCTTATCTCTTTGATCTTTGGGAGATTTTATTCATCAATTGTTTGAAGTAGTGACAAAGATATCGGATTTTTCATTTTGCTTTTCAAAAGCTTATATGAAGATCATTGTGGATAAGCTCGTTCACATTTACTATATATGGTATAACCATTGTTGACCATAGACTTTGTAAGCCCAATTATTTATTTAAATAATCACGTTGAATCAACTTGTAAGTATAGAATTATTAATTATCCTCCACCAACTTGGTTAAAATTGTTCTCAATCATTTAATATGGTCTTTTTGGAACTTCTTCTACTTCGTATTTGGTTTCTTTTTCATGCATATTCAATTGTGTTAACAACATTTCTAGATTGTTGAATTCTTACTATAAATGTTGAAACTTGATAGCAAGTTGCCAAACTTGGCAATTCTCATGGTTACTTTTTCTTTTTCACTTCATGTAGGCGTGGTTATCCCTTTGATCTTTAGAAGATTGTATTCGTCAATTGTTTGAAGTAGTGACCAAAATACCCGATTTTGGATTTTGCTTTTCAAAAGCACAAATGAAGACCATTGTGGATAATCCCATTTAGGTTTGTTGCATAGGGCATAGCAATTATCAACCTTAGAATTTGGAATCCCAATTATTTATTTAACTAATCACAGTGGGCATCTACAAAGAAATGGGACAAACAAGATGCTCATGCTTACCACTGGTATATGCTTTGAAAGTCACAGCTTATGTTGTATTATTTACAATTGTTGTATAATTTGTTGTTGTTTGTTTAAATTGTTTTGGTGAATAGAGGCTTATCATTAAATTGATGTTGTTGCTACTATTGCTTTATGTTTTTATTGTCAATCCAAGTTCCACTTTAGGCTTATGTGTTGTTGTTATTGCTTTATTTTTTTCATGAATTGATTCAACATCCTTCATTGTTGTTATTTAAACTTTTTGTTATGAACTCAAAGATCTATATTTGGAGTCATTTCTTTTGTTGTTTAAATTTTATTGTCGATCAAAGGCTCGTCTTTGGCATGTTGTAATTTCTTTCAACCTTCTCTTAAGAATTCAAGGTTAAAATTAAGGCATCATTTATTGTTGTTTAAACTTTTTCTTATGAATTTAAGGCCCATCTTAAGCATTCGTGTTTATTGTTCCCTTGACAATTTCTTATTAATTTAAGATCCACTCTTGACATCACTTATAGTTTGGATTGATTGATTCATAATGTAATGCAACTTGTGGAGAAATATCCAAATAAGCATCCCACCATAATGTATGCTTAGGAGCTCGCAATATGTTGCATTCCTCACCTGAGATATCTATGGGAACTTCCAGAACTAGGTTTCTGCAGTGACGTCAAGGGATTTTCTTATCATAGTACCATCAGGTCACTCGAACGAAACCAGAGAATGGACTTCTGTCTTCATACATACATCATCAAAGAATATAACATATTGATCCATCGACATTCATCATAGCATATAGTCTATATTATAAAACATGCATCAACATTCCATACCATTTATATCATTTAGATGCTCTATATATTTAGTAGATTCATTCATGATAGTTATTCATTCAACCATAGACAATTATCAAAGACACAAAGACACATAGTTTAACGTGGAAACCCATCTGGGAAAAACCGCAAAGGTGCTCTTCATCTGGCGTGAGTAATATTTGAATGCCTCTAATTTGCGCACATAGTCTACAGACTCATATTTAGATCTTCTTTACATTCAATGACTTCTTTTCTCATCTCATGCTCTCTGCTTTTGATCTCTCTCTCTTTCTTTTTCTATTATGTTTTATTTTGCCTTATTTTGTACTCTTGTGATCTCTCTCCGTATATTTATTGTTCGCACACAGCTTGGATTGACTTTATAGGATTTTATAATTCTTGTTTTACTCATAGATTGATTCTCAATTGTTAGTCACTATCAGCCCAATTTACAATCATGCTTTAATCCCAAAAGTAGATTATTAGTCTAACTAACTTTTTACCAACAATAGGTCGAACTCCTCATTTCGACTTAATTTTCTCCTCCTTTGTCGCAGCTTCTTCCATCATGATCTTTGTTCGTCTTACGACCAAAATCTTCATCTTTCCAAACAAGATTTCATTTATATTTTCTTGTCTTTTCCCAGGGCTAGCAAGCCCCCAACACTCACCTGTGGCTCGTCTTGAGGGACTTTAATACAAAAATTTTGTTGGTGCAAGCTTGTTCTGAAAATCTTGACATATTTTCATTACAACTTATGCTTCTCGTTGCGCCTCTTCCTAGACTTTGTGCAATTGTTCGACAAGTTTGGAACTAATATGTTCCAAAGTTTCTACTTGTGTCGCATACAATGCATGTCGCGATTTTTCATGAATTGGGTGAATTGTTCCTATATCCTTTTATGCTTTTGTATGTATCTCCATGACTTGATCTATTTTTTGTTATTGATGTGTTTGCAATCCAACTACTTGTTGCTGTAATCTTTTCAAATCTACAGCCTTGCTCATTTTTTCTATAGGTCGCAATTTCTTCAACTCAACCTTCAGTTTATTAGAATCCACTTCAACAGTGTGAAGTTTTTATATGACCTTATCCAATTATGTATCATCTATGAAGGCTTCCCATGACTGAGAAACTTTTTTCATATGCCTTGGCACAAAGAGCTTCATCCTACTGAGTTTTTTGCACAGTTTCCTTTACTGCATTCTGTCAAGCTTCTAGTACCTCAAGATGTGTATTGGGAGTCACCTTTATTTCCATCTCTGCAAGTCATTTTCGAAAGTTGTCATCCACCTAACTAAGTCAGAAAATTTTGGCCTCAAAAAACATCTCATGTGTAATCCCTTTCTTCAACAAAATTACTGCAAGTAAGCGTAACAACTTCATCCAGTCGATGCCTATCATCCTACCAAGTTTTTACTTTTTGCTCTATCTCCTTGACTTTATTCTTTAACAACGAAATGGTAGTCATAGAATATTTGACATGGACAATTATCTCACACTCTCTTGTCTTCATTTCCTCTACTACAGCCTGCTGAATCTTATGCAATAGATACATTGGTACTATAGAAAAATCAAAAGTCACCTGATCAAGATCATTGATCATGACATTGTGTTACAGCGTTCTTAAGTCAATTGCTTTAGCAATTACTTGAAATTTTCTTTGTGTAGGCGTCGATGGTACTTTGATAGGTAGCTCTTCAGATGGGCTTGCTTCTTCCTGCAACATAATCGAATATGAATCTCGCTTGAGTGCTACTCTAACTTCCTTTACCGCAATACAAAGCGTCTGCAGTAAATGTGCAATATTGCTTACCAATTCAATCTGTCGTGCTCCATATTTTTGTAGCTTTCATTTTCCACTTCCTTCATTCGATCTAAAATAAGGTTGTAGTCATCATTGGTAAGGCCAACAATTCCATTTGTCTTGTTAACCATCCTCTTCTTGTGACTCTTCTAAGTTTTTTTTAAATCGTTTTCTTTTATCCCCCAACTTTGGATCTATCGGGGTTGTGATGGATTCATTTTTACTGTCATAGGGATATCTTTGTGGGCTTTCTTCTGCTGGTGGATCTCCTCCCTGATTTCCATTCTGCTTCTCTGATGCACCATCCTATCACGGCTCAATTTCTGTAGAGATTTGATCATATGCGACGGGTTGTCTCCATTCTTCAGGACAATCCTGAACAATCTTTTCAATCTCTTCAGTAGACACTTAAAACTGTGTATCTAGCCACTGGTTCCGTGGGTCTTGTTGCAGTTGTAGAAATATATGATGATCCTCAACCAAAAATCTTATGATGTTGTGAATATGTTTAATGGTTTCCTCTGTTATTCTTGCATGTTTCTGAATAAATACTTGAGTGCCTCACCTTGCAAATAAAATTCAATGTTGTCATCTCTTTGTCGTTGTTGATTGTCTGTATCGTACCATATATTCTGATATCTTACTCCTCATCATGGTACATGGACATCTACCCCTTGGTAGTCTAGCGGTTCTGGAAATGCAATAAATGAAATCAAAATCAAAATCCATGGGTAATTAAAGGGATTACCATTTTCCTGCGCATCTGCGGCATCAACTAACAATTTGTTCAACAAATAGGTCAACTAGTTCATATGGACGACCATTGCACACTGCTCTGCTACAACAATTGTACTCATTGTGCATTGGTTCGGTCACATCTTCCTTAGTAGCTTGTTGGATAAAACTTTGACGGTGAACCGAATGGTAGTGTTATTGGTAGAGGCAATGGTGAAGCCTATATTATCTTTGGATATATTATAGTTCTCTTTCATCCTATTAGTAAGGGTTGTATCTTGGTCCTTTCCGGCGAAGAAAGTCTTTGGGTCTACCCCTGCAAGAGGAAGTCTTGTGATGGATGTTATTAGCTCGACGTCTACTGATATTTTTCTGTCTATCCATAGGAATCCTGTATGGAAATAGACCAGTACTTGCTTCATACATGTATTCACTTCTGTTGTGTGTCCCAAATGTAGCATATGCATCAGCAACAACAATCCAAAATTATCCAATCCTTTATCCCAATCCATAAGGACCACATGAATAGGTCCATACTTAGTCTCTCGGACGGTGGTCATATACTACTTCATCTAGAGTTTGGGGAACTTCTATAGCTCATGGTCGATAAACCCCACCTTCTTCAGATTTGGGATAATGTCCATCGTCGCATGGAATCCTTTTGGTATGGCTGGCTTTACCAGTTGATATTTTGCATTGTTGCCAATAGTAACTTTAGCTACCTCCCCTAGCCTTGGAGGAACGTAATCAAGAAAGAAGTTGGCCGACCCTGATCTTGTTGCTGCAACTTCATGTGGAGTTGTCATTCTTTGTTTACGACTAGTTCTGTAGCCAGACCATTTTCTTCTTGATGGGACAGGTTGCTCCAGCGCTAAAACAACTTTTACAAACGACATAAATTATGAGACATCTTCTATAGTCTCTTACCTAAAAGGTGCAAGCGACGAAACCTCCATGCCTAATTCTAGAACAATGTTTGTACTTGAAACGGAAATGACCATGCTCAAAGAAAACAACTTCGACTCAAATGGTTGCAGACAGACGATTCAACATAAGAAGTTAGTCAGTTGGATGCAATGGAATGACCAAGCTTCAGTGCGAAGATGAAGTAGGTTGATGCATGCAAAAACTTGTTTTCCCGCATGATCCTACAATAAATGGAGAAGGTGTCGGCAAATTTGTCACATGGAGCAATATTTATAATCATGTCAGCGAAACCTCCAAGCAAACCATTACTTCAGTTGTTAGTTCAATGGTAGTTATTGTGCATTAATGGTAGATGTGACCAAAACGAATGTTGTCGAAATCTCTCGTTACCTTAAATTAATTGTCATCCAACTATCACTTGCAAACAAAATCCATCGTGCAACATCAATTATATTGCAACATCAATTATTTTGCAACAATAATAATTTTGTGATAGCCATTTTTTTCTTGCAGTAGACATATAGTCTGTGACAACAGTTCTTTTCTTACGACAGATATATAGTATGTGACAACAATTCTTTTTTTTTTTCAAAACACTCATAATCTTGTGACAAAAACACTCATAAACTTGTGACAAAAGCACTTAGAAACTCTTTTTTTTTACTATTTGAATTATTAGTCGATTGAAGTGCAACTATCTTGATAAGACTTTAGCTGAATTCCCTTCACAAACCCCTTGAAGGGTGTACCATTTAACTTTTGTAACTAGACTACACCTCCCTCAGTGATATGAATGAGAACATATGGTCTCAACCAATATGTTCGAAGTTTCCCAAAATGCTTAAAAAATTTACAATCATATAGGAGATCAAGATCTCCAATCTAAAACTACTTAAACTTAATGTGACTATTGTGCCAAGATTTCTATCGCTCCTTCTCGACATTCTGATGATAGCCTACAAAAAGGCAATTTTATTCTAACTACACAAGCTATGAAAACATTTATTCTACAACACCAACATTGGTCATCTCAGTAATCGTGGCTATCCTTAGATTGGGCACAATTTATTCTAGTGGCATCACAACTTCTTGTCCATAAACCAATCTAAATGGAGTTTGGCCTGTCAACTTTTTGCAGGTTATGTAGTAAGCCCATAATACCGCAAGTATTTTCTAATCCCAACAATCTCTTTGAACATTAAATATTTTTGTCAATGCATTCTCTAAAATCTTATTGAATGCTTCGATAACACCACTCGCTTGTGGGTGATATGGTGTTATCTTTCGGTGTTGAATATGAAATTCGTCGGTTATTTTTCAATCACCTGATTCACAAAATGTGTGCCTTGATTGCTTATCAAAATATTTGGGCATCCAAATCAGGTCACTACATGGTCGAACATAAATCTTGCAGCAGTCGCAGTAGTACAATCCTTTACTCTCAGTGCTTCAGCCCATTTGGTCAAGTAGTATGTCGCAATGATTATTGCACCCATTCTTTTTCCTAGTGGATTAATAGGACACACAAAATCAACAACCCATTTGTAAAATGCATGTAAAGTCACCTTTGGTACTAACGACATCTCATCTCGTTGCGATGATTTTCCAATTCTTTGACAGATATCACATCTACGACAATAATCACTAACGTTTGCATGCAAAGTAGTCCACCACAATCCTTCTTGTAATATCTTGTGCATTGTTGCTTTTCCTGCATAATGTCCCCCTATGACACCAGCATGTGCTTCATTCAATACCATTGGTCGCTCATGTTCCAAGACGTAGCGACGAAGGATTTCATGTGGTCTCATCTTGTACAATTGTCGAGCGATCAACTAGAAATTTATGGCTTTAACAACTAATTGTTTCTTTTGTGTTGTACTGAATCCTTCTGGTGCATATCATGTAGTTAACAGATGTACAATATCTATGTAGTGATCATCAAACCTCTTTACTACAAATAGTTGTGCGTCAAGAAGATTATCGTCGAGATTACCAGGCTCTTCTCCACTTTCTAACCTCGACAAATGCTCTAGCCCTGAATTCAGTTGACTCAATTTGACAATAATTTCAAAGTCAAACTCTTGGAATAGGAAGAGCCATCGATAAATATCCCCCCCCCAACACTAGATTATTGACCAAATATTTCAATGCAGAATGATCTGTATACATCTTGAAATGTCCTCCCAACAAATAATGTCGAAATTTGTGAAGAGTGTATACCATAGCAAGTCTTTCTCTTTCTGTCATGGTATAGTTCTTTTATGCCATTGATAAGTTACTATTAGTGAATGTGATGGGATTATCAATATAACCTTCTCATAGCCACACAAGTACAATGCCCAATGCGACAGACGATGCATCGACATGTACATGAAATTCTTTTTTCTAGTCTCGAAAGACCAATATAAGCGTTGGAACCATCTTGTTCTTCAGAACATACAAACTCTATTAACATTGTTCATTCCATTGAAAGTTGGTATCTTTCTTCAACAATTTTTCCGTAGAGGTTGTAACCTATGCATATCCTATGATGAACTTTCTGTAATACCCTGTATGTCCCAAGGTAGTACTCAATTGTTTCACTGTCGAGGGTGTTGGTAGGTCGACAATAATCATAATCTTGGCAGGATCCGTTAATATTCCATCGCGACAAACCACATAACCCAACAAGATTTCAAAAGGGGCACAAAAAATGCACTTCTTCAAATTTAGGGAAATCTAGAACCGTTAACATCGTTCGAGCATCATTCCGAGACTCTCAATGTGATCTTTTACTAGACCAAATACCGTCCAATCATCAAAGTATACTTCAATAAATTTATGGATGAAGTATTTAACAGCAAATACAACTATTCTATAAAAAAAAAGCATGAGCATTCTTGATTCCAAAGGGCATTACCATATATTGGAAACATCCCCATTCTGTCGCAAAGGTTGTTTTATGCCGATATTCCTTTGCAATCCTGATATGATGGTAACCAGAGAACCCATTAGTAAATGAATATATTTGTTGCCTCTTACGCTCTCCAATACTTCATCTATAAATGGGGTCATAAATGGATCATGCAGGAAAACATCATATAACTTTCTTAGGTCGACATAGATACGGATTTCACCAATTTCATTATCTTGCACCACCATAGGAATAATCCATTCATATTCCTCAACAGGTTCTATATGACCACATCTAACATTTTGTTCAACTCTATCTTGATTTTTTCTTTGTATCTTGGATTGAGTCTATATGGTCGTTGTTTAATAGGTTTTGCATCATGATTCAAGGGAATCTTCATCTCTCCGAGATCTCCAACAATTCCCTTCATTTCTGAAAAAAAATTAGTGGGGAACAGATCCTTAAACTCATGTAATAGGTTTGTAATCTTTCCTGCGATCTCATCATCCCAGTAATCTCTAATATTGGCAAATTTCATAATCTCTGGAGAGCTAATATTCACTTCTTTTTTTTTTTGAAGGATTTATAAACTTGTCACTTGATATACCTAACCCTTCCATTGTGTGAGTACCTTTAAACTCAAGAATATTTATGTCTCATGGACCATCATAATCAGTCTCACCTATTATATTGGAGCACTCTATCCAATGTTGGACTGTTGCGCTACTCTGATGGAAACTTGTCATCGACACAGGAATATCTTCGAAGATCTTAGTTTTGAATACTTGCATAGCAACATCTATTGAAGGATTATCATCAACAAATTCAAATGTATGTGTGAAATTGGCAGCTAGGTCTTCCCACTCAATTGTTCCTCATCGCAGCTTAACCGGTGTATAATAGTTTCTCCATATCATGTCCAAAATCTATATGAACTGGTGGACCCATTCTTGTTGTGGCGATGTCTCCCATGTCACATGACAATGCTCAATATTCTTGTGGACCCATTCTTGTTGCGTCGATGTCTCCCATGCCATGTGACAATGCTCAATATGCTCGATAGGATTAGTCAGTCCTGTATATTTCTAACCAATGTAGAGCACCTTTTCTCCAAATCGGAATTCAACAATATTCGATATTGAGGCCATTCTAAAATAGTCTCCATATGTGTAACCCACCATCTTGCAGGTGTAGCCTACAATGCAAAATCCAAGGCTAACAAGCATCAAGGTTCAAATACTTTCTCTTCAAACTCTGTAAGAAAAGATTCAAGGTTAGGTAAACCTTCATATGCCGGTATATCACACACCTTAGTACCTACTCGTCTCACATATTTTGTGATTCTTGCGCATTGTCGCATTAATATTTCATGTAGTCAACTATGTCAGTTTTCGAGAGCTTCTCCTGAATCTGATGAGCAGGAACTAATACTTTGCAACTGAGTTTTCCATCGGCTATCGAATTCACATAGTCATCCATTACAGAAGTAGTATTGTAGATATGGTCCAAATATCCATCTTGTCCTTCACTATTTTCCTACTCGACATACCTTTGGCCTTCCAGAGGATCAATTGGTGTGAACACCCTCAGTTCTCCATCCTCAAATGTTTATATCCTATTCTTAAAATTGATAATAGTTTGACTTTCAATATCCTAGTTGATCCCTATAAGTGCGAGATAGAGATTCGTATCATCGACAATATCTATTACCTCAAAATTTGCATAAGTATGAAGTCCTTCTATCTCGATAGGAACCTATGTTAGTTGACCAATAGGAAAACCTTCGACTGATTAGCTAATCTCAGTTGAACATGAGACCATACTAGTCTCAGCTTTCCCATACTTTCCCATGTTTCTCTGGTGAGAATGTTAACATATGAGCCCCAAGTCCAAAATAATATAATTCATATCATAATCACCTATCTGGGCATTCGTGTTTAGCTCGCGACCAATTTTCAATATTTTCCCAATGTGGTTAACTCTCTTTTTTGGCTGCACATCTAATTGAGGTTTTTAAACTAAAGTTGCTAATTCTGCCACATCATCCTTATCTTCTATTAATGCTAAATAAATTTTAAATAATTCTTTCAACTTACTAACATTTTTCGTCGGTTCCTTTTGAAATAACTGTTCGAATCTTTGAGGCATTTCCAATATCGGTCCTTCATTCGATACAACAATAGAAGTCAATGCTTGATTTCTGTCGACAAACTCATGAAAAGCGTCAAAAAATACTTCATTTTCTTTCTGGACATCAAATGGCATTTTCTTTTGTTGTGTGGTCAGCCTCTTGGTTGTCTGTATGATGCTTCTTGAACTCCTACAGTCGCAACACCTCCTTTTGTCACAACAACTATATTAGGTTCCCTGAGTTCAACAGAAATCTTCTGAATATTTGGATTAGCATTCTAAAGTGGGTTCTGGTTTCCCATGTTCTTATCCTGCCTCTTAACAATCAACTATGGACATTCTTCCACAGTGTGATCCAATGATTTACAATATGAAAATGTCGATGTAGGATTAGTGCAATCTCTGAAAAAATGTCTAGGCTATCCACAATTATAACAAATGACTTGGCCTCTTCTCTGACCAAATCCTCCTCCTTGTCCCTGGCCTCTGGAAATACTACCTCCCCTGGGTTAAGGGTGTTGTGCCTGAGCTTGCTCGGCTTGCATTTGTTCATTATTTTTCATCAGGTAAGCGTCAACTGTTTTCTCCTACAACAACTGATATGCCCTACAATCTTTCTCGCCGTGTCCCATTGATCGACATAATTTACAATATAGGATGGCTGGCGCACTTACTATTTTCTGTAAATATAAGCATTCTTTCGACTGATGTCCTCTAGTCTGATAAATTCTACACCAATGCATTCCTTGTGTATTTATCAAATTTGGTGCTCTTGATGCAAAATAGTTCATAAATGTTGGACATGAGTCTTTATGATGGCCTTAAGTTCTGCATCATGTACACCAGAGTTCCTCCTATACTTCTTTTCCTTTCTTGATATCATATATTTGGAAGGTGAGGTTGGTAAGATACGATTGTATCTACATCATTCCCACACTAGTTTCTCTAACCAATGAAGCCTACAACTTCATAGCAAGCTCAAGAGCCTCGCTCTAGGATACAATCTTATGTTGCATCAAAGGAACACAAATATGTGGTAGCATCGTTTCAATAAACAATTCTTTATGTTGGACATATGACATTTGAACACTCACTTTAGCCATCATAGTTTTAAATCTTTGGTCAAAGTCCCAAACAGACTCAGACGGTAACTGCTTGATATATTTTAACTTTGTGATGCATTGTGACTCAGACTTAGGCTTCTTAAACTCATCTACCAGTCCCATCTATATTTGGTCTAATTATTTCTAGGCAATCCCTGTTGGAACCACATCAAATTTCATATACCAGTCAAGCGCTTGACCTCTAAGGGTTGTGATCATATGGGCTCTTTTTATAGCCTCATCTTGGACTTGTCGCACTATCCAAACAACTTCGCATGGGAACCAATGTTGCTCAAGGTCCTCTAATCCATTCCCATTAAATATCAGTAACTTTATATAATTTCCAGCCATTCAGTTTACTCTTGGTATTGTCGAATTAAAGGTTCTACTAATGGAAATTCCTTAACTATTATTATAATAAATATTGTTATTAAGTAGACAAAACCGTTGGGCAATGTGTTTTTAGATCTTACCTCAGGTCCTGGAGATGTACGCAGGGTTGCGGGTATGCTATAATCCTGATCTAGATATGGTACATACTCTTCTTCTTCCTTAGATATAAGTCGATATTCCTCTTCTTTGTCGCAATATTATCCATTGAGATGTGGTGCCAATTCATAGTCCCTTCTTTCAGTCGCACTGAAACTTTCTCTCCTACTTGCGGTCCTTCTTCTCTTTCCTGAACGAAATCTTCTTCCACTTCTTAGGAGATCACCTTCTTGCTTAGTATTGCTATCAATAGAAAACATCTAAGCTTATTCTCGTCCATTCTGCTCACAATATTTCTTGTGAATTTACCCCAGTTCCCCACGCACAAATGCTTATCCATCGGACTCCATTTTTAGGATCCATGTTTCATAAATATTTACGACGTCTAGGTTCTTGAAATAGCTCTCTTTTCATTTCATAATATGAATTCATCAAATCGACTGCAATCTCTGAGATATATCCCTCCATAAACTATCAACCCATAAGTTGACAACCCTACTAACTCTTTTCAACCGCTGGATCAATTGAGGACTCCATTTGTAGGTGCTCCGCCTTGAAATTTTTTCTTCTGAGTTGTTAGCTTCGACAACCATTCATGCAATACAATGGGAAATTCACTAAAAAAAATCTCATGAATGTATGTGTAAAGGTATCTTTCCAACCATTCCGTCAATCTTAGTCATGATCCCTTACTTTATTCTTACGCAAACCCTTGTGCTTTGTAATAAACCCAGTCTTGAATTTATGGTTTGGTAGGGTGCCAAAACATATCCACGTCACAATGATTCAGGTCCTGGCAACAGAACCATTTGTTAGTATGATTTCATTCGACCCAAGTTTAGATCCCTTGTTCCCCAACAAAGCCTAAGATATCGTCCCGACAAAGTATAACCCTGTCGGCAACACCTGCGACGCAGATGGATCTCACCTGAGATATCTATGGGAATTGCCAGAACCATGTTTCTGCAGTGATGTCATGGGATTTTCTTATCATAGCACCATTACGTCACTCGATCGAAACCAGGAAATAGACTTTTGCCTTCATACATATATCATCAAAGAATATGTCATATTGATCTGTCGACATTCATCACAGCATATGGTCTATATTATTAAACATGCATTAACACTCCATACCATTTATATCATTTAGATGCTCAACATACTTAACAGATTCATTCATGACAAATATTCATTCAATCATAGACACAATTATCAAAGACACAAAGACACATAGTTGAACGTGGAAACCCATCTGGGAAAAACCACAAAGGCGATCTTCATCTAGTATGAGTAATATTTGAACACCTTTGGTTTGTGCACACAAACTGTAGACTCTTCTTTAGATCTTATTTACAATCAATGAATTCTTTTCTCGTCTCATGCTCTATGGTTTTGCTCTCTCTCTCTCTCTCTCTCTCTCTCTCTCTCTCTCTCTCTCTCTCTCTCTCTACTCTACCTTGTTCTCCACTCTTATGATCTCTCTTTGTATATCTATCGTTCTCACATAGCTTGGATTGACTTTATAGGCTTTTATAAAAAAAAATTACCCGTCGATTTATTCTCAACTGTCAGTCGACAGGTTGTCTTATTAATTTAACACATCTAATTACATCTACAAATAGGCACTATTGACCCAATTTACAATCATGCTTTATTCCCAAAAGTAGACTATTAGTCTAACCAACTTTTTACCAACGCTAGGTCGAACTCCTTGTTTTGACTTGCTTTTCTCCTCCTTTGTCACAGCTTCTTCCGTCCCAATCTTTGTTTGTCTTACGACTGAAATATTCATCTTTCCAAACAATATTATGTTTATCTTTTCTTGTCTTTTCCTAGGGCTAACAGAGGAGAAGGTTTCATTAAAGAACTTCCATAGAGAAGGTAATCACTCCTCGCTTCCCTTCTACTCCTTCTTATTTTGATTTTTTTTCTAATGTTTATTGTTATTTTATTGTTGTATTTTTATGGTTTTATGCATGGAGGCTAGGGTTTCACAATGGAACCTCCATAAGGAAGTTAATAGATTCTTCTGTTCTCATTCTCCCTTCATTTATAGTTTTTTTTCTTTATCAATTTTTAATGTTTATTGTTGTTTTGTTGCTACATGTTTGATGAAGAAAGAATATAAATGATATTTTGGGGCTTGTGTTTAATGCACAGATCTAGTTCATGGGTATGGCTTAAGGAATACCTTTACATTAATGTAAGGAGATCTTGGTTCAAATCCTAAAACCCATCTACTTCTTACTTTTTCATTTGTATTTACTCATTTGCATGCATAGGTTAGGTTAATTTAATTTGAGAGTTGCACTTTTATAGGTATGTTTCTGTGGGGATGTAGCTCAAGTAGAGTTCTTTCCTTTTGGCAAGTGATTTGGGTTCAAATTCCAACATTCCCTTAACATTTTCCAATTCTATTTTCATTTTCTACCATTTTCCATTTATGTTTTAGTAAGTTATAATTTGCACTATGTTAGTTTAGTTTTAGTTCATGTTTTGACTTTCAATCGTAGTTTTTTGTGCAAATGTAGCTAAAGTATAGCTCTTGCCTCTTAGCAAGTGATAGTTCAAATCCCATCATTTCCTTACCATTTTTTCAATTTTTACCATTCTCCATTTATATGTCTGTAGATTTAGATTTATAATGTTAAACTTGGCACCAATTTTGGTACTGAATATGGTGCTAATTTAGGTGCTTTAAAAATTTGCAAGTTCACACCGAGTTCAATGCTAGGTTTTCCAACACAATTTGGTGTTAATTAGGTGCTAATTGCCTATTTTGTTATAGTGAACGCCCTTGGAATAAGATGTATAGACTGCACATTACATGTGTGACTTGAATATAATGTAGATACATATGTGGCCATATTTATTACATTTCCGTGGTTTGGGCATATATATAGATTATAGTTATTGCTTTTTAGTGTAGGCATATGTATATCAAACATCACAACCAACATTAGAAAGTTGATAAGAGGCCTGTCCAAGCATTGCACTACTAATAAATGTGTTCCAAAATATTCTACAATGTGATCTATGACTTTCCTCATTACCCTCCACCTCTGTCATGTATTTGTACCCGTACACGATTCTCTTTATGCCATGTATTTATACACAATGATGCACATCTATCCATGTAGCATTCAATAATAATAATGCATTGTACTAGTCTTTGTACCCTTCCCATATCCAACTCCAATCTTTATTAATCACATTGCAATTCGATATTGTCCCAACATATGTGGTGATCCTCTGGTCACTTGTGGATATTCCTCTTGCGGGGTTTGCATCTTCATATTATTGTTAACATTGAGAACTATGATACTATCTCTTCATCCTTTCACATCCTCATGAGTGACACTCATCTTGTTGCTAGTTTTGAGGGTTAATTCGAGAGATTTATGTGACAATACCCCAACTTATATTGAACTATTGAAAAAATCGAATTGTACACGGAGACTTCGAGATAAAATGGCAACATATATCTAATGGAATCCACATCATTTTACCATTTTACATTCTAAAAAGGAAAGGACTAAGTTGTCTTGCAACTCTTTCTTGTTTTTTGTTTTGCTTTAATGATAGCTAAAAAACATTTTAAAGTGATAAACAAAAAATCTACAATATTAAATATGCATGTTATGGTTAATAAAGAGTGGCCCCAATTTTACACGTTCCATCCATTGCTTGCATTCACTCTGGCTCAAGGACATGAACCAAGTGATGTAGTTATGGTGTTTGAAGGTGGGATAATTCCTTGTCTGTCTAGGTGCTACAACTTCCTCTCAACAACAAAATGGAGGTATGTTAGTCGTCTCTGCAGTGGGTATGGGCTCTCGACTCCTGGTACCAATGAATTAAGTGATGCCTTAACTAATTGTGCCCTCTTCGACCTCTGGGTTTCATTTATTGGTGGTGACATGGATAGTAGGGTTTGCTCCGTAACTACACTAGTTTGCATTATTCATAAGTTAATTTTCAAAGGAAATGGCAAGGTGGAGAGTCCTTGTGTCAATTGAGTAACGATAGTGTGTTCGTCCTACAAGGTGAACTAGCAAGAGGAACTGGTGGAAATTAGAAATACCTTGAGCAGGAATATGGACATGTTAGAAAGTCTTAGGGCCTTGGTCTTCTCCACCACCAGCTAGGTTCATGGAAACGAACAAATTTGTTCTTCTCAAGGTGCTACTACGATGTAATCCCTCCTTCAATTTAAAATACAAGTGTTGACGCTGGAAGGGAAAACTACAGAGCTTAAGTTAATATAGAGCAATATGGAAAAAGAAAAGCAACATGCTACATCTCCTAGGCCCTCAATAGGTTCATTTGTGGTTGCTTGCAAAGAGGAAGATACAACTACTCAAATTCGTGAGGACATGGAGCTAGATGAAGCAACCACCTACAATAAATTAATAACCAACATGCCTACTGATATGCTTCCTTTTATTTATACTTTGCAAATAAGTATTAAACTTATGTTTGTATTATCGAATCTTTACTTCTAAGAAGTTTAAAAACTCCTATACAAAAGAAAAGAACTTGAAGAAGCTTTCCCTCTGCTTTGTAATTTTACGATAAACAATTAAACTACAAATATTTTAACAATACAAAAATACTTATTTATGTAACAAAAAAAAAGTAACCCGAATTTTAAATGCTACAAAATTGTTTTTCATACCAATTTTTTTTTAAGTAAGAAGGAACTATTCTATTATTGAAATAAATAGCACGTATTTACAATCACTGCTCCTGAAAGCATGGAGACAGATCGAAGACTGCTAACCAAAACAGAGATGAGGAAGGTGTATCCCAAATGGCTCGTCATAGAAGCCTGAGAGTCACCCGACCTTTAAGCTTGGGCACTCGATCATGGTTTCTAACAAAACATAACACTGTAAGAGCCCCTCTAACATATCATAACAGTATAAAAAAGTGTATAGTGTTAAACATATCGCAACAAGAGATAACAGCAGGTGTGTAGTGTTAAACATAACCGCAACAGGGTGAATAACAGCATGGTGCGAGACAGAACCCGAGCCCATCAACCTCCTAGTGCCGGTGAGATGATTCAGCTTCATCCTGCACTTGGTCGGCGCCTTGTCCATTGCCAGCACCCACTTGGCTGGATTCCGCCATGGCTACATCCTCCCCTCTCGGAACACGCTGAAAAGAGGGTCCAGAGAGACGCAGTAGGTTGCGCATGTGGTCGAGGTTGCTCTTTGCCTCTTCCTTGAATTTACCGACAGTGATGCGGATAAGCTCCACATAGCTTTCCCTCTCGTCCATGGAGCGGGACAGAATGAACTTAAGGCACCAGTAGTGGGACATTACCACTCCCTCTCCTAGCCTCACATTAATTCGCCGAAGATTTCTTCCTCCATAACCGCGATGGATTGACGAATGTGGGCAGGTGTCTCCTCGTTGAATAACTACTCCCACTGAACTTCTTCTCCAGCTACGGGATCTACCATGGCCCTCCAAAGATGGCGCTTACGCTTTCCTCTTCTCCTGCGTGGTTTGCTAGAATGCGAATGCTTCGCCCAGTGCTTGCCTTTCTTCGAGTGCTTGACCCAGACTTTGTCAACAATGTCAATGGCTATGGAGTCCCTCTGCTCCCTGGTTAAGTAGTGCGATGGCATCCAACAAGAACGTTTGGCAATGCAGACCCAAGTGTGCGAGATCGTCCCACCAGATTTGCCTGTCATCATGGAATCCATCATACGCTTGGATTCCAGGTCTGCAATCCTTGGCGAAAGGCCATGTCCATTTCTCTTGGCAGCCAATAGGGTGTGCGAAGAGCTCACTTCCCTTGTGCGAGCAGCCAGCCAAACTATCAACCGTCGCGTCTCAGGCCTGGGTGGTACGTGTCGTGCATGAAGGCGCCACCTGCCCATAATTCCATGTCTCTTCGAGCTATGAGCCCACACCCGTCCCACCGTCGTCTCTGCACCTGTCAGTGTTTTCATCACCCGCATGCAAGGTGTTTTTCATACCATTAAACAACACGAACAATATGCAATATGGAGTGTTGTATTCAATGATATATATGGCCACATATACACCATGTGCTATGCAACATGTGCACATCCAATAATGTATATGTCATGTCAACATCAAACTCCCTCTCATCAATAAGGGATGTTTGAAAAAATTAAATCTTTCTCTATAAAGGCCGTTGAGGAGGGTCTTATACACCTCATGGTACAATATCCAATGGACAAATGCGATGACATACACAACATTGGATCTCCAACACGGTACGCCATGGGATATATAAAACCCTCCTCAATAAAACTCAACATAAAAACCAAAAACCATTATGTGAGAAAATTTATATGTTCAATCATCCATGATGAGGAGTTTGAACTTGAGAGATTTAAAAATAAATAGTTGAAGCCTTTTTTTTTTTACTATATAGTCAATTAGGAGTTAACTTGACTTTATTGGCACATATAACCTTATAAATAGAAGAACCACCTTTAGCATTGTTTGGGACCACCCATTGGAGAATATTCTATATTTCAAATAATTTCACTTTATTGTAAATGTAATATGGTTGGTGAATGAAACAAAAAATACAGGCTCCTATTCGATTAGGTCACGAATGGATAGAGAAAGGGCAAACTAGGTTATATATATATATATATAAATTCTAGAGAGATAATATGAAAATGAATCATTTAGTTTATTTTTTAATTTTATAAAATATTTTATTTTATATTTTTAAAAGACATTATTTACATTTACCCTTAAAAATATTTTAATTTTTATTTATATATAATAAAACTCTATCCACTTTATTATTTAATTACACTTTCATATACCATTTATTAATATGATTATTTTGATTTACATAACCTATTAATTATTATTATTATTTATATATTATTTGGTTTACATAACCTATTAATTATTATTATTTATATTTCCCTTTAACAAAGTTAAGCGAAAGGATTATCAATAACCATTTGTGAACTTCGAATATTGCTTTTCCTAAACATAATTAATCGCTGAAACATTAATAGTATGAATATTGCTTTCCATACCATATATTTGTAATATTTATAATAATAAAAAAACATTAGTTAATAAGCAAATCAATCATGTTTTAAGATCGTTTTGGGATCAAATACTAATTATTATCATATATATTTTTTATTGCTTATCTTCTTTTGTAAGATGACTAACATAATGATAGTAAGATAAGTAAAGAGTTTAATTTTTTTTTAAAGAAAAAAAATCAAAATTCTAAATTTTATTGATTTTGAATCATATTTATAATTTATTTAATATTTTTAAATTAATTTTAAAAACATGTTTTTATAATGTATATGCTATTTATATATGCAAAATATCATGTAGCCTATAAAAATATTTATGTGAATATCATGTAATTCAAGAAAATATTTATGTATAGCCTATGCAAGCATAGTAGCATAATTTGAGTACCAATAAAGATATAAATACAATTCGATGCAGAAAAATATGTCTATTAAATTTTAAATTTAAAAAAATATTTGTTATTAAACATATTTTTTATAACTGAAATTAATCTTTAAAAAAACAAAAAGATAATAACCATAAAATAAGAGAGAAAACTCTTAGTTATTAATAGTTATTAATTATTTTAAGAAAAAAGTAAATAATTTTTGCCACTATTTACATTGGAATTAATTAATTAATGTTTAAATTGTGTTAGGGTTAACTTTAACTCCTCAATGAGCAAGGATGTAAGTGGTTTTGGGCACATAGTTTTGGTAACAAATAAATCTACGGTTGTTATTATAATTGCATATTTTTTTTCTTTAGCATATTTTTATTCCTATTAAATTGAATTACTAAGTATGAAATTGAAAGGTATTTATTTTATAGTGTTTTAATAATTAAAATTTGGTTTTTTAAAATTAATTTTTAAAACTAACTCGTATTCGTATTACACATATATCCAATATTGGACAAATTTGAATTTGTTCCAAATTTTGTGCTTGCAAATACTCAATGGAAGATAGGTCTAGGATCAATGTTACGCAAGCTTTCTAATAATTGGTTTTATAAACTTCTTGTGCATTAGTGAGATAAACCATGTTAACATTTTGGTTAAAGATTATTTGGTATAGATTTTTATTTTAATGTAATTAATATGATATTTTGATGTTTTTTTTTTAAATTTAAAATATTATAATAACATAAATTTAGAAATGTTTTGGTTAATTATAATATTATAAGAAATGAGTTTAATGAAGTTAATATAGAGAGCTTAAGGATATGTTATTTAGTAAGAAAATAGAAGGTCAAGGATATGCTATTTAGTAAGATAACTTGCAATACTATATAAATAGTAATTAAGAGTTAACGTTAATGCACAAGTTATTACAATGAAGATGACATTAAATCCAAAGTAAATGATGATATTATTTCATTAATTCAAGAACTTGCAACATAAAACTAATTTTCAAATTGGTAAAATTTTTGGTGTGGAGGCCAAGTTATAAACCATGTTTGTGTGATGACTTTTGTGCATATAGGATTATTCATATCACACATACCTAAGAAACACACATAATTAAAATGCGAGAATTGTTGTGAAATTGAATCTCAAAACGGGGACATGCCATTGTGGCAAGATAGCTTGCACATGACATAGATAATAACCATAAGCCAAAGATGATCTGAAAAATTGATCCCAAAATTGTTAGCGATCTTAGTACCAGAGTGAGCAAAGACACTATTACATCAACTCAAAAACTTGGGCCTCAAAGCCACTTCCAGATTGACAAATCCTTCAATAATGTGTTAAAAACCATAATATAGCAGAAGTAATTAACTGCTTGAGACAAATTAAAAATAGTTCACATAAATACAATTGTGTAGGGGAGGCATCCACGAAGAGCAAAGAGCTCTACAATTCTAGGGTTTGAGAGTCTCATTATTTCTCTTATCCAAGAGGATAGGGTTCCTTCCCTAGCTTCCATCCCCCCCCCCCCCGAGAGGTTACTGGTTCAGGTTTATTTGAGGCTTTGATGTTATGGAGGTGGCTCTCTATCGGGGCGACTCATTCTTGAGGGTTTTTTGGCTCACTTGCTGCGACGACGACATCTTCAGTGGCTTGGCAATGGCATCGACATGGCTTGGTGGTGTGGCATAGGATCTTGTGGGGACTCTTGTGTGAGGCGACCTGGATGGGTGCATTTTCTTTGGACCCTACAGTGGCTCCCTCAATGGAGGAGCCCACCCACATAAGACAACGACCCACTTACTCTTCTCGTCATGAGCAACATAACCTATGTGTTTTTCTTTAATGCAGGTGGATGCTACTATAGATGAGCCTCGTGGAGGTGGAGCAGGGAAGTTGCTCTCCCACGACTCTGTTAAAATGATGAATCTATTTTTTGACGAACTCATCCACATCAATGGACTACTATATTATGAAGATGTACTGGATTTGTTGCTTGCATTATGGGATGACAATTTTGTCTCAGATGATTACACTGATGCCTTCTTTCTTTTTATGCTCTTTCTTGGTAGTTTTATTTGTAAAAATGCTTTATGTATGGTTTGTAAGGTTGTCCTCTAATAGAGTTCTTTGAGCTGGTTTTATGCATCTTTTATATGTTACCACACATATGCTAAATGAACAATATGTTTCAAATATCTTAGAAATAAAAAATATAAATTGTAATTTTTTTTAAAGAAAGAAAAAAATACACTCCACCCTTCCATCGCTTTTATCCCTCACTACCCAGCCTAAAGTAAAGATGTGCATTCATAAACACCTTCACCTTAAAAAGGTGGATAATATAGACAAATGTATAACTTTACTATGAAAAGGAGAATAATTAAACATATTATATATTTATAAAATACATAATAAATTTAAATATATCTCTATATTTCTCACATATGTTTTTAATACAAACTAAAACCAATACATATGGATATATGTTTTAAACCATAATAGCATAATTAGGTGGTATTGGTCTTTTGTGTACGGAAATTTCGAACAAATTCAAATTCGTCGAATATTCGATCTATGAGTAATAAGAATACAGGTTAATTTTGAAAATTAATTTTAAAAAAGCAAATTGTAATTATTAAAACATTATAAAATAAATACCTTTCACTTTCATACTTAGTAATTAATTCAGTTTAATAGGAATAAAAATATGCCAAAGAAGAAAAAAATGCAATTATAATAACAACATTAGATTTATTTGTTACCAAAACCATGTGCCCAAAACCATTTGCATCCTTGCTCATTGGGGAGTCAAAGTTAACCCTAACACAATTTAAACATTAATTAATTAATTCCAATATAAATAGTGGTAAATATTATTTACTTCTTCTTAAAATAATTAATAACTATTAATAACTAAGAGTTTTCTCTCTTTTTTTATGCTCATTATCTTTTTGTTTTTTTAAAGATTAATTTTGGTTATAAAAAATATGTAAATATTTAAACATTAATTAATTAATTCCTAAGAGTTTTCTCTCTTATTTTACGCTCATTATCTTGCATCTTTGCTCATTGGGGAGTCAAAGTTAACCCTAACACAATTTAAACATTACTTAATTAATTCCAATATTTAGTAGTAAATATTATTTACTTTCTTCTTAAAATAATCAATAAATATTAATAACTAAGAGTTTTTTCTCTTATTTTACGCTCATTATCTTTTTGTTTTTTTAAAGATTAATTTTGGTTATAAAAAATATGTTTAAAAACAAATATTTTTTTTAAGTTTAAAATTTAATGGTTGATATTCAATATTTCATTAAAAATATAGTATATGTTTAACTATAGATAAATGTTATATATATATAGTTGTATATTTAATTAAAAATATTATATATAAGAAGTCTACTTCGGTATTTTATTCGTATTGTATTTTTTCGTTACGTATTTTTTCTGTATCGAATTGTATTTGTATCTGTATTCGTACTCAAATTATGCTACTATGCTTTAAACTTTATAACTATACCTCCTATAGGTTTTTAATACAAACTAATACATATAGATATAGACTTTAAACTTTATAACTATATTTCTTATATACTTTTTAAAGAGAAACTAATACATATGGGTATAGATTTTAAAGAAGTTTTAACTCTTAAAGGATAAAGTATCATTTAATTCTCATAGGGTATTTTTTTCAAGTGGAGAGTGGAGTGTTTATATGGATATAGATTTTAAAGATAAGTTTTAACTCTTAAGGATAAAGTACCGGTGGATCTCTTGTGGTGGCAGGTTGATCCTTGTTAAATCAATAATCGAGGCTATCCCCATGTACTGGTTTACTCTGTTTACTGTCTCTGTCTGCATTCTTTGGCAAATTAGGATATTCTGCAAATTTTTTATCTAGGGTGGCATGAATAAGTCCCGCGCATTCTCCTGGACTTCATGGAAGAGTATAGCATGGTTGAAAGCAATGGGTAGATGGGGCCTCAAGGATTTACCTTCCTTCACCAAAGCACTCACTACCAAGAGTGTGTGGATCCTTGTCAAAGGTACTGGGCTATGGAACCAAATCATTCACATCAAATATATCGCGCCATTGTCTATTACAGATTGGATCTGGGCCCCTGTTAAAAACACTCAACGTGCTTCTACCTTATGGAGGGCGACTGTCACCTCCTTTAATATCATTGGGAGTTGGCTTGCCTGGAAGATTGGTAATGGCCGCTCTGTAAGAATTGGTCAAGATCCTTGGGTGGGTGGCAAGGCATTTGTCAGTTTCTCTGACAATATGATCCGTCACCTGGTTGATCGGGGTTATACCCATCTGCATCAGATTCACATTCTGAATGCTCCTCCGTTATCCCACCAGTGCCAGATGCTAGCTGCTAATCTTGCCTTTGTTGTTGGTGATGCGATTATCTGGGACCAATACATTCACATTTTGCATTCCAACATGGTTCGACTGACTGATAAACTAGACCATCTTATTTGGACCAAAAATGCCAAGGGTGAGTCATATTCGCCAAAATTGGGTCATCTTGCTCTCAGAGAATTGGAGGAACCCCCCCCCCCCCTCCCCCCCAACTTGACTAGTGGTGTCAAACCATCTAGTCGCTTTCATGCCCACTTAAAAACAAACTGTTTTTTAGGTTTGTCTTAGATGGCAAGATCCCGGTTTGGGAAACATAAACTCACAGATTTTTAGTTGGGCCTAACAGATGTGCTTTATGTGAACAACAGTCTGAATCCATTGATCATCTCTTCTTAACTTGTCCATACGCGCAGGAGGTTTGGAAAACACTTTCCCATTTTGCAGATATTACACATTTTTGGCTTCTGACTGACATCAAGCTTGTTTGAAGGGACTGGATTAGTGGTCCCCACTACTCATCTCTTGTAGCCCTTCCGATAATTGTTGTATGGGGAATTTGGCTAGCTTAGAATAAGAAGTTATTTGATGGGATCCTCATTCCTGCCCAAGTATATGTTGGCTGCAACTATGGTATATTCAAAGCTTTCCCAATGTTGTCCCCTCACAAACCGCCACGTGTCATCCATGCGCCCAATGTGGATGACACCTTTTTGTGGGATTTTGTTGATGGAGCCTCCCAAGGTAGGCCCCAAATGGGTGGTGTTAGGGGAATCATCCACCTTTCCTCTACTAGGTCTCTTCATTTTGCAACTGGTTTGGGGAAGCTTCCAACAACCAGGTTGAATTTGCTGTGGTCAATATTCTTCTAAGGATTACACTTGGCCTTGGAGTGGACATACTTCAGGTTATCGATGATTCTTTGTTGGTTATGGACTGTCTCAAAGATCGCAAGCCCCTGATGGATATTTTCCTCCTTCCTTTTTTTGAGGACATAGACATAGTATGGACCCATTTCACCTTCCTCTCTTTTCATCACATCTTCAGAGAAGCTAACGCCGAGGCTGATGGCCTATCCAAGAAAGTTTTGCTTCTATTGGCTGGTTTCATCGACAAATGGGAGCTGGCTGATGGTCTGATAGTCCCTCTGGGTCGAACCCGTTCTTAGTCCTCTCCCCTTATTTGTCATTTATGATATTGCTAAGTTTTATATGTATGATTTTATAGGTTTCCTAGGCAACAAAGTGCTAGGCATGACAAACTATCTTCTCATTGATTGTAGTTATAAAGGAACTCTGCGTATTTGTGAGACAACTGCTAGAAATGTAATGACCCAATAGTCAATGAATAATATGGTTTTAATTATATAAAGCTATGATATTTTCTTAGGAAAAAATGATAAAGTACCATTTAAGTCTTAGAGGGTATTTTTGTTTTTAAGTGGAGAGTGGAGTGTTTATAGAGGATTTTTTTATAGTTATAAAAATAATTTAAAAAATATATATTAAGTTATATATAAAAATACATAAATATAAAGAGGTATTTGTATGGTAAATTTAAATTTTAAATATTGACGATGAGTACAATTATTAATATTTATTTTGGTTTATGGTATGTTAAAATAATAAGTAGTTATTTTTTTTAAAGAATTAATTCTAATTCATCATAGTGGTGATGGTTAAAAGGTTGACATTGTATTAAATATTTTGAAATTAAGCTTTAATGTGTGCACGCAAGACATTGTACGATAAAGTGTTTTTCATCTTAAATTCTCTTAGTGTCATAAAGAAAACTAATTGTTTCATTCCATAGGGTTTTAGCAATTGTCCAACTTCCTATTTTATTACAAAGTTCATAAGTGTTTGTTTTTAAATTAAAACTCATAAATATTTATTTTTAATTTAAGGATATTGATTTTTATTTTTTATTATGTTAATTAAATTATAAAGATACTTTTAATCTTTTAGATTCCACTCTTTACACAAGACGCCCTAAAAATATCTTCCTTGCTCCTATATATATATATATATATAATGAAATCAAGAGGCTCCTACAGCTATTTCACCTATCATCCTTTCAGCGCATATAAAAAGGCTAATGATCTTTCGAAAAGAGGTCTCCTTGGGGAGGGCATCTGGCATAGGTGGAAACATGTTGCAACTGGACTGAAGATTATCCATATATAGTTTGAAGATTATCCATATATAGTTTGTTTTTGTGGTCTCCTTTTGTATTCATGACTAGTAAGATGCCTTTTAAAGGTTTTTTGAGATCTATGTTTCAATTTTTGGAAGTGTAAATATGAAATAGTTTCACACATAATTAATATTATGTTTTTAGTAGTAATAATATATGTTTACTTAACTATATATTTATATTAGATTTTTACAAATTAGTTTTTTAATTATAATAAAAATTTAAATTTTTTTTTAAAAATATCTTAATTTTCTTTTACTCTTTATGTTTTTATCACATTACATCTTGCTCTCAAATTTAATAAATATATTTAACTTATTTTATTAATTTAAAAAATATATAAAAATAATTTTATTATTGGAAAAAAACGAGAAATCCCATGTACTCTTTCGACTAATCAATCAACTATTAATAAAAAGTACCAATCACTCATTCACTCTCTTACAACTATAAAATAAATAAATAAGAGATAATGTGTACAACTATAAAATAAATAAAAGATAATGTGTACATTGTGCAACCCCACGTTGGACCCATTGGTAGTAAGTAGTAAGGTACAGGTAAATGTCCAAGGTAGGGAGTAATTCTCTTATAGTGACATTGACATGATCCTACCACCAAACAAAATACTTCTGATTGTCAATAATGAAAGTTGAATTGCATCCCGTTCCGTCCCCGTGTCCTTTTCCGATGTTTCTTTCGCAGCAAAATTAAATAAATCGTCTATCTTACTACATTATCGACAGATATATATTACATTCACAAATATACACGTAGGCATATATTTGATGTGACGTGTACAGAGAATAGACCACAATCCGCACAGATATCTATTGAGCTTATCGAGCTTCGTATTCTGCGCAGGCCATTTCCAACGATGTGGCCATGGTGACGTCATCCGAAACCAGAATCGGATGCATATACATACATACAACAGTAAAAAATGAAATGGTGGCCTGCACGCGTCATGCATACGATGTATGGGTGCCCTGGGCTCCGACTTAAGCGGCGCTCTGCATTGGCTATATATGTAAATTATTATTTATTAAATCGATTAATGGGAAAACAAAATTAACAAGAGCGAAAATGAGCAGAGAAAAGTGCTGCGGGGACAAGGGAAGTTGTTACCGTCTCGTAAAAACCCAACATATGTTGATCCGCAGCAGTAATTTCTGTGTTTTTAACTCGCATTTTATTCGGCGGGGTGAATCTGTGGAGGTTTTTCTCCTGCGCATCTTCATCACGGTCATTTATCCACTTCAAACCCTTGCTTCGCACTGCGAGCGAGGGTTTGACGCGCCCGCCCACGGATCGATCCTCCTCGCCTGTTTGTTTTTATTATGTTAGAAGGCATGGGAAAGTAAAGGGAAGCTAACAAGGAAACAGCAATGGGCGCGACCGCGTGCTGCGGATGATTACCGTCATCATCATCGCTCCTTCTGGCGGAGGTCTCGAGTTCGAGTTTGCTTGCGGCGTTGGAAAATTCGAGGTACACGCTTCCCAACACCGCTCTCATCAAGCCTTGTGCCGCAATCCATTCTTTAGACAATTGACTGTACTTCATTTTCGTCGTTTGTATTTCTGCAAAAGAAACACTATACATTATGCAAAACTCTGTCCTTCCTCCTCCAATTGGGCATCCGCGGCTTGCTTGCTATTTGGTCTGCTCCGATCTATGTTTTGCAAGGGCTATTTACATAAGGTTTGATAGCAGTCGCTTAAATCGGCCGTTTTCAATCTTGTTTGCCTCAGCTTTTTACGGTCGTAAATATCCAAATGCCGATATGATTCTTATTTATTTTGCAATTCTAGATTTCCAATTTATTTTCGACAGAGTGCATCTTATGTTTCAGTTCCGATCTCGTTTGTCAGTTTAGAAGTATCCAAATGCCCATATCTTACTTATTTTTTATAAAATTTAGCCTTCATTTTTATGCCGCAGATTTCGTCTCATGCTTCTTCATTTTTCGTGTTTTTTCCTCCAGTTTTTTATTTTCATGGCAATTTCCATGGTGCAGGTTTTAGGCTTAAACTCAGATAATTTCTGTTCATTCTTCATTTTAGCGTGAAAGATTGTTTTGTTTGTGCTTGCAAAGTAATTTCTTTTTTTCTTAACCGTTTCTGTTCAATTTTGTTTACAATTGTCCTGCTAGCGTTACAAATGTTTACTCCGTTTTCCGATTTAGGATAGCTCAACCAAATTAAGTTTAGTTTTATCATTTTTTTTACCCGTTTATTTTTCACTCTCCACTGTGAGCGAATTCTGTTGAGGATAAAACCAAATGGCTCAGAAGGGCCTCGATACATTCTTGCCTTTTTATAAATACCTGCCGAGCAGCTATGGAGAATCTTTGACCTGCAGATTGTTTTGATCTGGCGGAAGTTAGTCAATCAAACTCTGTATTTTGTCTATCGATCTTTAGTGGATCTTATGCAGCTGTTTATCTGCATATTTTGAAAGGAAATTGCTACATGTTGAAAACTTTATAGTTCGTTTTCACAATGTGTTCTGGGCATGCTAAGCTTGCTTCATTTGAACGCTCTACTTTATTTTGAATTCCGTATTGCAAGTATTCTGTGCATGATATTTTATTTTTGGTTGTACGAAGTTTGTTCGTTTTGTGGAACTAATTTACACACTTAAATGTCTTGCTTATCAGTTGAAAATTTTAAGATTGTCCTGATCGTTCTTTCCTGTATACACGGTTAATTAAATTATTGCCTTTAAGGCTTTTTACATAGTGCAGTATTTTCGCCTTCTTTTTTCTTTCATATGGAAATTCACTGAAATTATGTTGGTGCTTACAATTCTTTTATCAACCTTTGCCTTTTTACATAGTGCAGTATTTTTTACTTCTTTTTTCTGTCATATGGGAAATTACTGGAATTATACTTATGCTAACAATCTATAGTTAAGCTTTTCAGATAAGTTGCAACTTGCAAGTATTTGATGAAAATTATGTTCATTGGGTTATAAATTTATGATCCACTAATATAGGTGAAAATCATTGAGGTAATTTATGTGATTGAATATTTAGCACCATTCTGCTCACAGTGTTTTTGGAGGGCAAGGAAAGTTCTCAGAATTCACATGTATTTGTGGTTTACTAATTGCTTACCTGCTATGGAATGATTCCATTCATTGATTGTAAATATATTTGTGCACAAAAATAATTTTCATTTGGCACTAATCTTGTGTTTTTTTAAGCTGTTTGTTGGTAAGCAACTGTTTCCATGAGATAGGCTAACTTGTTGACAGAGCTTTTGTCTCTACATGTAGAAAGATAGGGCAATTTTTTTATGTTCAAAACTGGTTGGATTTTGAAAAGCCTGATTTATCAACAGATTGCAAGTTCATTGATAGATTAAAAATTTAAAAACATTCCCTACCTGTTTCATTGTCTTGCTGGTTTTCTTAGTAAGACATTTAAATAGTTATAAATGGATGCATGGATCTCATTGTGTCTATTGCTGGATTTGAAACACAGGTAATTCATAGCTTGAACGGATCTAATTGACCCACACAACAGGGGATTTAGTGTACGACAAGAAAGCTAGTGTACAATGAGGGGGTTATTCTACTGATCGGATATGCTTGAATGATTGGTCTATCAGATTAGCTATGTATGGACAGTTTTTAGAAGAGTGAAGTGGACATATTCCTAAATCAGCCGTTAAAATACAGTCACATGTACGTATAAATGTTAAGCATGAAACAGGAAATGATTTGATTATGGGATTAGCTACCCCCAACAAGAGGTGGATTTGAAATAGATTTGCAGAATGCCATTTGAGATCATGGAGCAGAAGGTTCCTCCGCCATTTTATGGCTCATCTGTTTCCTTATCGTTCTCCTCTGAAGAAGTCTGTTTCCCTACAGAGGTTTGTTTTCTAATAACAATGACTAAATTATCATCATATGTTGTTGTGTTTATTATGATGAAGGTTATGTACATTTCTCCTGATGGTTATTTTAGTCAATAGATTAGTGCAATTGGATGTGCATAAATTTTGAGGCTTCTCAAACTTTATAACGACTTAGAAGATGTTGGAACAAAGAGATTATCTTTAAGTAAACTTTTTGTCCTTTTTCCCATTGCTTTTCTATTTTGATAGATTATCCTTTCATAGGTCTTCACTTCAGGCTTGAATATGCTTCTTTTTCATTTCTGTCCTCTGCTAGTCATTCCTGAACTCTTGGATTAAGTCTCTTAATGTAAGTTGCAAGGCTGTTGTAGCTATCTGTTTCAATTTGAAATATCATTACACAAGACTAATTTTTGTCTGTTTAATGTAATTTAATAACCATTTTGCCATGGCTGTACTTGCAGAGAAAACTTGGTTTTTGGAGGCAGGAGTCCATGTCAAGTGTTCATGGTTAGTTCTACATTATAGATTCTCAATCCTACTATAGTGTTGAACTTTGATATCGTCATAAATCATAACCACACTTTCCTTTTATTATGCCACCTTTCTTCATGAAATTTGTGATGATAAATACTACAGTTTTACAACAATATGTATGCGCCATGCAGCCTTCATAACCAATGATTTACTGGAATACATCTTTTCCCTTCCCTTTACTTGATCTTTGCACACGTTGGTTATATCTTGATTCTCTATATTTCAATATATCTAAATATATATAGAGTTAAGCCACCTGTTCATACATCAATTCACATATCCGTTTGTCTGCTTGCATGCATTCCTTCTAGGATTCTATTAAAAACTCATTTGATATATTTGTTGAGAAATGTAGCTCAGATGGTAACATTTTGCATAGGTTCAGTATGAATGTGGAGGAAGTAGTTTGAGACATTTCGAAAGTAACTACCTAGAAAGTGGGTAATCAGTTCTATGCTGTAATTCACTTTAGGAAAAAGGAAAAGTCTTACGTTTTGCAGTTGAGTCTAATAAAGTGTATTTAATACATTAATGAATTAGACTAGGATTTAATCTCAACCATCAATCTCAAGTTGAGATTATGGTCTTGGTAGATTAGGTTTTCGGAGAAAGCATAAATACAGACAAGATAGAAAGCTTCGGACACAGCAGATTAGTTGAGTAGGTTAAGTGATTAGAGGAGAGAAAGAAAAAAATACGAGGAAGAGGATTGACCAACAGTGAAGTAGTTTGTACAACACAGATTTGTACAGTCTGTACACCTGCTGTTCTTGTTTTATGTGTAGGCAATACCTTCTCAGCAGGATGCAAGCTTAGTTCTAAACTTCTAGGGTGTTTTGAACAGGCCGTACAATTGCTAAGTTTTATCAATTTGTGGAGGTTTCCTTGTTAGCTTTGATTAAGGAATGAAAAACTGATTTTGAAGGAGAAATTACCTTTTGTATGCGTGAATTTATTTTATGCTTCTGCTTTTTTACTGTTTCCAGCTATTGTATGATTGATGCTATGTTCAGAATTTAATTTTTTGCATGATTTAAATTTTGTAATTAATTGATTAGATTTTGACCATAAGGACAATGATCACCTAGGCTAGTAAAATTTAGTATTTACATGGTATTGGAGTTACATGTTCTGATTGAGTTTCTCAAAGGTTTACGAAAGTAAATCAACAGTCGGAATCAACTGTTGGCAACCGTTGGAAAGAACTGCCGGAAACAAGGACCAACAGTTAGAGGGTTTTTAGAGTTCGTGCATCAGATCTTAGAGATGGCATCGGCTAGCCTCAGATTTGAGGACAGATTGGAAGGTGCTTTAAATTTCCTATCTTGGAAAGTCAGGGTCACACTCTTGTTGGAAGAGAATCATCTCTCATTAGAGGAAATTTCGACTCAAAATGGGTCTTTTAACTTTGATTCAAATTCCATGTCATCATGTGTTAGCCAATGAAATTGCTTTAAATTTGAAATACCGTATAGGTCTTAAACATTTTTTTAATATAAATTTGGGGATAGGTATCATAAAAAAACTACTTTTTTTGTTTGTATTTTCGACATATCTCCCCGTGTTTTTACTCAAATTTCGATCGGGAGAGCTCGTTGGATGTGGAATTAAATTCTGCATCCAACGAGTACCCACTCGGCATACTTTTGACGGACCCCGCTACCCCAAAAACAAGAAATACCTGAAAAAACGTGATGATGGAGTACCCACTCGGCATACTTTTGACGGACCCCGCTACCCCAAAAACAAGAAATACCTGAAAAAACGTGATGATGGAGTACCCACTTGGCATACTTTTGACGGACCCCGCTACCCCAAAAACAAGAAATACCTGAAAAAACGTGATGACCCCGCTACCCCAAAAACAAGAAATACCTAAAAAAACGTGATGATGATGTCATCATCACGTTTTTTCAAGTATTTCTTGTTTTTGGGGTAGCGGGGTCCGTCAAAAGTATGCAGAGTGGGTACTCGTTGGATGTAGAATTTAATTCCACATCCAACGAGCTCTCCCGATCGAAATTTGAGTAAAAACACGGGGAGCTATGTCGAAAATACAAACAAAGAAGTAGTTTTTTTCTTTTCTTCCTCCAAAATTAATAAATATTATTTTATTATTTTAACTATTATTTTATTAATTCTTTTTAGGAGGCCCATTTTGAGTTGAAATTTCCTCTAATGAGGATATTGTCAAGGATGCTGTGACTCTGCTATTAGATTTGTAGTATTTGGCAATTCATAAGAAAAAGGAAGTGAAGGCCAAGTGCGAAGCCAAAGGTGAGTGGTTTTTGTGTCTTTCCTTTTCCAATTTATATCCATGTGCTAGTAGAGAAGAGGACCAAGTTGGAGCAATCTAGTAGGAAGTGTTTGGTTATTGGTTACAACGAGACTTCAAAGGCCTACACAATCTTTATTCTAGAGCAAAGAAAGACAATAGTAAGCAAGGATGTAAAGTTCGAGGAGACTTTGCATCCAAAAAATGCCATGAGTCTATTCTAGTGACAGAGGATGAAGAGCAGGAAGCTCTGCAGGTTGAGCTAGAGTCATCTGTCACTTCACTAGTTCAGGGAAACAACCTTCAGGTGGAGAGGGGACCTCGATGGTTCACTTAGACATTGAGGGATGCTTACGAGTTAGTTGAGGCTCCTACGAGCACATTCATGGAGAGCAGGCCTTTAAAGAAGTTTTCAAACTACATGGTATTGATGAGCAACATCATAGATTCTAAGCCTTCCAGTTTTCAAGATGCAACAAACCAATAGGTAAGTGGAGCACACCTCCATAATGAAGAATGAAGTATGGGACATAATGCCAAGATCAGAGGGGAAGTTCGTAGTGAGCTCCAGGTGGCTTTATAAGACCATACATGCAGTAGATGGCAACATTGAGAAGTTCAAAGCAAGGTTTGTGGCGAGAGGATTCTCCTAGAAAGAGGAAGTGGACTATGAGGATACTTTTGCTCTAGCCATCAGGTACACTTTTATTACAACAATTATGTGTTTAGTTTCAGTGATGGGATGGAGGATACATTGAGTGGATGTGAAGACAACTTTTGTCAATGGGATAATTGAGGAGGAAGTGTACGTAGAGCAACCTCAAGGATTTGATGTAAGTGGGAAGGAGTCCCATGTTTGCAAGCTAAAAAAATGCATTGTATGGACCCAAGCAAGCATTGAGAGCATGGTATTCCAAGATAGATGGATCTTTGTAGAGTACGGGCTTTACCAAAAGTGATGCAATCCTAACTTATATGATATATTTGTTGGGATTGATCTCCTTGTTTTTGTGTTGTATGTAGATGACTTGTTTCTTACAAGTTCAAAGAAGCTCATTGCAAGGTGCAAAGTAGGTATGGTAGTTGAGTTTGAGATGAAGGACTTGGCATGATACATTAGTTTTTGGGTTTGAAGGTTTGGTAGAGACCAAGGGAGATCTTCCGTGGGTAGGGTAGGTATGCAGTTGAAATTCCAAAGATGTTTTAGATGGAGGATTACAAATCTATGGCCACATCCATGATCACTAATTTGAAGAAGGTAACTTCTTCAGATTTAGAGATGGTGGACCCTACATTCTAAAGGTAGTTGATAGGTTCATTGATGTATCTAGTCAATACTAGACCAAATATATGTTTTGAGTGAACACTTTGAACTAGTTCCTAGTGGAGTCGAGGTAGGAGTATTGGGTAGTAGCAAAATATGTTCTTAGATACTTAAGGGGCGGAGTATGGTCTGAAATATCTGAGAGATGGTGAAGTGAAATTGTAGGGGTATACAGATTCCAATTGGGCAGATAATGCATCAGACAAGAAGAGCACCTTGTTACCTATCATGTTGTATGATGATTATATGTGAGATTTTCATCACAAGGATTGAGCTTGTAGGGTGATTCATTAGATTCACTGAGGTACATGTGAGCTTTGGCTTAGAGATGTTGCTCACATGTGATTGATCTAATGATTTGATGGGTTGCAAGGAGGGGATGGATATGTTCTAATGATAGTATAGTGGATGAATTAGCATGTGTCTAGTGACTAACATTCCTCATGATGTGGTGCGATCCTCCTATTTGATAGTATTGGCATGATTGGATGGCTTGCAGCTTAGCATATTATACAATTATCCAACACTTAGTGCTTTTCATGGAGTGGGAACCCTTAAACTTGGGTCTCCCTAAGTTTTAAGTGTTAATAATTATGTCTTGGTGTGATAATCAGATTAAGAGTGCTTTACCATTTATTGGTATGATGTAATGATGTAATAAAGACTACTTTCAGATTTGAAGATCATGGATATGCAGTTTTTTTTATCAGATTTTCAGATTTGAAAAATAAATATGGCATCATGGATGGCTGTATGTACCCAGCTTTTGATTTTTTTAACATTCTTGGGTATCCAATTAAGGCTCCTTTAGGAGAATGGATTTCTCATGTCCCAAAGTTGTGTGTCTGGGGGGAGTATAATTTACTTCACAACATCTTACATCTTTATTGGATTATGCTTCAGAAATATTGAGCTAGAAGATGCCATTATGAAATTATTTTTTCATAGATTGAAAGGAAATGCAAGAAGTTGGTTTGAATGTTTAGATAAAGGATCAATATCTTCATTTGCAGATTGCATTAAGGGTTTTGTGAGGAATGGGAGATTAAGGAAAATCCTCTTGAAGATCCACACAGCTCCCATCCTTTTGGTGATAAAGAATCCTTGGAGGACCTAGAACCTTGAGCCTTCTTTATCCAATGGAATTTTTTGAGCATGAGATTTCAGATTTTGAAAAAATTGAGGATGATGAAGCCATTGAAGACTCTTTTGCAGCTATACACAAAGAAGAAGATACTATTGAAGACCTTGTTGCATACTCCCATGAAGAAGATGAAAAGTCAAAAGGAGGCACTCAAATTCCCATTGAAGACAAAGGTTTACTAAGCTATGGCCCTTTTCAACATTCTAATTTTGATGGTGCATTGTCTTATGATTCTAAGAAGGATATTTTTAAAGACAAACTTTTGAAAGAAAATAAAATTTTAAATTTGTTTAACGATAGCCTAGAAATGAGGGTTTTTACATTAGTAATCATTGTTGGGATGATTATTATTGGGATCTATATGGAGACCCCAGCCTATGTCACATGGTTCGGGTTCGAATTCGA
>LPNX010059288.1:356858-368705 GCA_001517045.1 Pseudotsuga menziesii
ACTATTTAGTATCTAGGATGCCTCGTGAGTCATGATTATTCATGTCATCGATCCCACCATAGCCGGAGTAGTTGGAGCTTCCAATTTGACTCCTAACTCATCCAAAGCACCTACAGGACCCCCTATTGCTTCCAGAGGAAGCACCTACAGGACCCCTACTGCTTCTAGAGGAAGAGTGGTGCCCCTTGCCTATAAAAGAGGTAGAGGGGATCGATGACTCCTACTATTTATCATTGTACTATGTAGTATCTAGGATGCCTCGTGAGTCATGATTATTCATGTCTTGAGAGACATTTATTTTGATCATTTGATGTGATTTTCTATCATTCCATCAGGAACATATTTCAGTGTTTTCAGTTCATAGTTGATATCAATATGTAATCATGATCCACCTTTTGACATCTTATGCATCTTGTATATTAGTTGTATTTTCATATTTATGTAGTATTGTGTTTATTTGATGTTGTTGTTGCTTTAGATGTTAAATAAATTGAAAAAATGGTTATTTTAGTATTTTTTTGATGCTTCACGACATTTGCCGATTTTTTTTCGATATTTTCGTCGTTGTTGTCGATAAGTTACATTCCGGACCCTCGACGATAAATTCGTTGACACGATATATGTAACTATGTTATAGTCTTATAGAGTAACACTATCAACCCCTCATGGTCATGTCCACACATAAGAAAGCATTCACCATGGGTCAACAAGAGAGGATATGTCATAACATTGGTGTATACTGAATGTCTCCAATCTTTGGCACACATCATGGTGGATTGAGCAAGTTGAAAGTGTCTCTATCAAGTGTCTATGGGCAAACCATATATCTCATTTGCAGAACTACTAGCTTTGATGGAAGATCACATTGGAAACAATGATCAATGCACCTCATACATGCTAGGGGGTAACATATACTATTATTTTCTAGGACACAATTGTAGAATCATTAGAGTGGTTAAAGTGAGGAAAAACATAGGTCTTCCTTATTGGCTATGATGACCCCCTATTTGGTTGAATCATAATTTATAAATGAAAGATTATAAAACATGGGAGATCATCTATTATTAGTGCATTCCTTTTGGTACACAACTCTCTTTTGCTAATCAATGGAAGTGGATGATGGCCATGTTTGGAAAATAACTTTAAGCTTGGGGTCATCTCGATGTTCTACATGCCAGAAAGGTTACAATTGTTGATAGAATTCTTGTAACCAAGCACATTGATTGTTCCTCTTATCTTTTCCTGTGATGGAAGATCACATAGGAAACAATGATTAATGAACCCTATATATGTTAGGGGGTAACATGTACTATTATTTTATTGGACACAATTGTAGAACCATTGGAGTGCTTAAAGTGAGAAAAAACATAGGTCTTCCTTATTGGCTATGATGACCTCCTAATTGGTTGAATCGTAAATGAAAGATTATAAAACACGGGAGATCATTTGTTATTCGTGCATTCCTTTTGGTACGCAACTCTCTCTTGCTAATCAATGGAAGTGGATGATGGCCATGTTTAGAAAATTACTTTAAGCTTGGAGTCATCTCGATGTTCTACTTGCCAAAATGGTTACAATTGTTGATAGAGTCCTTGTAACTAGACACATTGAGTGTTTCTCTTATCTTTTCCCTTCTCAAGCAACCTATAAAATGGTGGATAAGGTACATAGAAGTTTTCTTTGGGGCAAATAAGGTGGGGTGAATAGGTTGCTTTGGTGGCCTAGGATACTTCCACTGTATCAAAAAATCCAGAGGGATTAGGCCTTCATGACTTTAGAGCTCAAGGAGTTGCTCTTGCTGATAAAAAGGTAGTACATGTAGTGGAAGTGGATGCCAATTGGTAAATTTTATTGTTACTGAATTTAACTTACTCAACATGTTTAAGGTATTAAAGGCGCATTTCAGAAATGTGACATAGTTGGTAATGCCAAGACCTTCACAATTTCGGGTTCAAGCTTCCTTAAAAAGGATGCATGGTAGATAATATCTGGCTTTCTCTCATGGTGGCTTGAGGTGCCTTGAAATTCTTAGGGTTTGGCGTGAAGACCTAATTAGATGTTCTAGTCTACCAGCGATAAGCTTGGTCTCTTATGCTTATTGGCAAAATATTGTCCATGAAAAGCCTTTTTTTTGAGGGATTTTTGGGGCTAGGAGCATCAACAATGGCATACTCGCAACAATCTTAATCAAGCTCAAAGATTAAATCATTCAAATGAGATTGTTTATGAGGACATATGTATTATGATTCTTGCCAGTTGCCTTTTTTAAAATGCAACTACATGGGTTTGGTCTATTTTGGATGGATTGGAGATGGAACCTTGGAAGTGTTGAAGTTTGTAGCTCAGATAGTTCCACATGGGTTTCTGTCTAGCCTATGGAAATTGTAAATTAATACCTCTCAGAACTTTGGAAATTCACTTTAATAATTTAATTATTGAAGTGAATGTCATTTTAGAATTAATTGAGGATAATTTAATAAAATGCCTAAGTTTTTGGCAATAGTGATTTAAGTTAATTAAGTGAATCTTAGCCATTGATCTCAAGTGAGGGGGAGATCCAATCTCAACCATTGATCACTTAAGAGGTTAGGGTTTTGGTTCATCTCTAGATTATAAAAGGCAACCAAGGTGAGAGTAGAAGATACACATGACACACATGACACTTGAGCAAGGACTTTTATTTTCCAGATCTGTTAAGCAGAAGAAAGAAGTAGCAAAGATATTTTGCAGGAGGGCTGTATAGTTGGTTAGGAGTTATAGATTTTGCAGGGGCATCCAAGTAGGCCATGCAATCATGTGTGGGTCGTACAACCATTGGTCAGTCAGCCGTAGTCGTTTAGGCCGATTTGCTTCTGCTGCACATATGTATAGGCCGTATGGATCATACAGTAGACTGTATAGATCCACACAGGGCCGCACAGGTCACATAGGTCATACAATATAGAAGTAGGAGTAGGGGTTTCTTTGGGGCAGTTTTGCAGAAGGCAATTTTTTCTTCGTGGGGCAGATTTGCTAGGTTTCTCATTGAGCCATTTTTCTAGTAAGGGAGCCATTATGCTTGGACATTATTTAATGAAAAGCGGATTTGAAGGGCACATTTTTTGTGTATATGAGATCTCATACACAAAAAATTAACATATCTCATACACAAAAAATGCCAGATTTCAGTGTTGAGCAGTAGGGCTTATGTAGAGGGTGCACACTTGGCTAGAATGTCAAGGTTGCTTTTCCAAGTAGCGAGAGTAG
The DNA here is from genome assembly GCA_001517045.1 of Pseudotsuga menziesii. Classification (NCBI taxonomy): domain Eukaryota; kingdom Viridiplantae; phylum Streptophyta; class Pinopsida; order Pinales; family Pinaceae; genus Pseudotsuga; species Pseudotsuga menziesii. Next base: position 360,105 of record LPNX010059288.1, read on the forward strand.
GTCCAAGGGATTTTGGATCTTATTCATTCAAATGTGTGTGGGAACGATGTCTGTAGTGTCCTTGCAGGGAGCATTACACGATGTGACATTAATTCATGAATTTTCCAGGAAAACTTGGATCTTCTTTATGATGACCAAGGATGAGGTCTTTAGTTGGTTATGGGAGTTCAAGCCTAAGTGGAAAATATGATAATTGAAAATATCAAGGTTTTGAGATTAGATAATGGGGGAGAGTACACCTCAAATGACTTCAAGTATTTTTGCAAGGAGACAAGAATCAAGAGAGAGAAGAGATTCTCATACAACCCACACATAATGGGGTTGTGAAGAGAGAGTCAGTCCATCATCAATACTGCAAAATCTATGATGCATTATCAAGGCCTTCCTATGTTTCTTTGGGCAAACGCATGTAACACAACAATGCATTTGCAGAACAAGAGTTCTCACAAGATATTGGTGGAGAAGACTCCTGAGGAGGCATTCATAGGAGTGGAACTAGAGATTGGGCATCTTAGGATCTTTGGTTGTCTAGTTTACATCCATGTTATTCTGGAGAAGAGGACGAGGCTGGAGCCCGTAAGAGAGACAAGCATATTTGTGGGGTACAAGGAGACCTCAAAGGCTTACAAGATCTCCATGCCAATGCAGCAGAACATAGTGGTGAGCCAAGATGTTAAGTTCGAGGAGAACTTGGCATCTAGGAAGTCTCATGAGTTACCACTAGTGGTAGAGGACAAGGAGCAGATGGCTCCAAAGGGAGAATAGAGTTCACAGATTTCTAGTTCAGGGATTCAACCTTTAGGTGAAAAGGAGTTAGCTCCTTCCAGTTTTGTCAGGAGAACCAGATGGTTTGAGCAAACATTAAGAGATGTCCAGCATCATGTTGAGATTACCAGGAGATCATTCAGGGAGAGTAGGCCTCTAAGAAAGTTTTTGAACTATATGGTAGTGATGAGTAGCATCATAGATTCTGAGCCTTCCAACTTTGTGGAAGTAGCAAACTAACAGGCTTGGAGGGATATAATGGTGGAGTACACCTCTATCATGAAGAATGATCTTTGGGACATTGTGCCTAGAGCAAAGCAGAAGCCTGTAGTGACTTCGAGGTTGCTCTTCAAGATCAAGCATGCTGGAGATGGCAACATCGAGAAATTCAAGGCGAGGTTTGTGGTGAGAAGGTTCTCTCAAAAAGAGGGAGTAGACTATGAGGAAACATTTGCTCTTGTCGCCATATATGCCTCAGTTCGAGTTGCTATATCTATTGCCTTAGACATGAGGTGGAGGATTCACTAGATGGATGTGAAGACAACTTCCTCAATGGGATCATTAAGGAGGAAGTATATTGTAATGTCCCAAATTTTGCATTGGGTCACAATGGTCAAATCACATTTGCCATATTCATGAAAGTTGTCAAATGGATGCTAAAAGTCAAATAATTGCCAAGGAGGAAAATCACTAGTTTCCTAGGTTGGGAGTGGAAGCTTTGAGATTTGGAATAAGGGGGATAATAAATGATGTTTAGACACTAGAAGATGATACAGATTTAATAATGTAGCTTATTAAATAAACACAAGAGAGAATTGAAGTGGAAATGGAGCATGGAGACACATGGAGACTATGGGGCCCACACAAGCTAGAAAATTGGTGCAACATGGCATCCTTCTCTTGCAATCTCGAATCTATGGGAAGCCTAATGTTTTTGGATGGATTATAAGGTTAATATATTTGTCCATATACTTCATAGGTCGAATTTGGGATGAATTGTAACTTACATGGGAGAGGAAGAGCCAAATGGGAGTTTCATAGACACTTGGCTAGATTCCCCTTACATTTATGACATCTATGACACCAATGATGGAGATTCTATGATAGTTATGACACAAGTCAGATATGAAGGCTTACATACTGACATGTCAGGCCTGAATAAAGCATCTTAGAGGTCTAATTTGGGAATTGGAGAAGGTCAAGAGGCTCCTACTCGAATTTGGGAGAAGAGGGAAGGTGAAGAGAGAGGCCACATGGCATAGCATGAGCAACCACACCGATTCGACTTGGCCTTGGTTTATGGATGGATTTGGAACCTTAGAAGACCAACAATGTTTATAAAATATAGAGATCAACCATGAGAAGAATCTTTTTGATCAGTTGATGAATTTGGGTTTGTGAAGAGAGAGCTAGTGGATGACTAGTTCCTTGCCTTTGCCAATTTCGAGGGTGAAAGATTCCCATCCTAATTGGTGATTTGGAGAGGCCCCTCAGGTCTTTCAAGGAGCTTCGATGGAGTCATAAGTTACAGGTGCAAGCTATAGGAAGCTCATCGACATCTCAATATTAGCTTGTTCTTCCATTCATTTCAAGTTTTCTCACCATGTTTCAACTCTATGGAGTGAGGCGCACTTGGTGAGCTATTCATCTCTTTGAGGGAGCTTCTCTTGCTCCAGTATTTTGTATTCTGATGTAAATGCTCTGTATTTCAAGTTTAGAAAGCTCTCAGGTCGAAAGGCCAAGATATCTCATGTATTATTGTCCAATATTAAAGAAACAGTGCCATTTCCCCAATACCTTGTTGTAAACTCTTGCAATCTTGATGGGATCGAATATATGTGTGCACCATTGATGATTTATGAGTGAATTAACTGTCATTGATGTCTACTATGGGTTTCATGTTCAGTAACTGAGAATTTGTGGCCATTGGGTCGAATGTCATATCATTTGGAGCAAACAACATCTCGTTTCCCCAAGGGTCCAAAACTAGTTTTTTATATCTGATTGAAGGAGGTGATAACAACCATGGGAAGTCGATTGGTTATGTATATGAGTCTCTGATAATGTCTTCTACATATCCCCTGCTTCAATTTGATAATTCGAGTGGGTTGCAGCACACTTGGGAAGCCATTTCTATCATTCACCTCGGGGGGGATTTGAGCCCCAAAATTGCTAGTTAAAGCATCTATCTTATTTAGAATTTGATATAGACTTGCAGAAGTAATGAGAAGGCCATAATACATCCCTGAACATTATAATTAAGTTATTATATCACTCATATACCTTCTGGTACAATTTGAGAGCATTTGGAGTTGTTTGGAGTCATCTACCATTGGGGTTTGGAACCTCAAAACTACTAGTAAATTCATGGAGTTCTCTTGGATACCTATTCGACCCCAAAACCACATACGATGCTTCAAATATACTTTAATTAATGTCTGATAACAGAGCCAAGTATCATACCCACCATTAGTGAAGTTTGTATAGTGTTGTGAAGAGATTTGTTCCAGGACCTAGGGGGGGTTTCCACCTCCCAAATTGACTAGTCTTGTCCCAAAACTTCTTCCCTTGCAAATTGCAGACCATGGTTGGGTATATCAGTTGATTATATGTTTGATAGATGTGCTAATATGTCCCATCACCCCTCAGGACCTTCCTCACCAAGTTTGAAAGCAATTGGAGGAATTTTGGAATCAATTGAATCCATATAACTAGAGTTGTAAGAAGATGAATTTGAGTCCATTGTGAAAGAATTGAAGAATTGGTCATTTTGATAAAAATTCCTAAAAGGGGACATTACAGTGGTATCAGAGCATGGTCTTGGCACCTATTGAAGTTATGGATGGTATAGATGAATTGAATAAAGTCATTAAGTCATGTGGTGATGATATGACCAGGCAGGTTAAGCAAGCATTCGAATTGATGGCTAGCCAATTTATGGGTAGTAGAGGTTTCCATCATGAAGAGACACATAAGACCATTTATTTTGAAGACCTTAATGATTGGTTGAAGGAAGTTATGAAAAATAATTCAAATAATAACTCATTAAGGAATAATCATCAATGCACTAGTAGGGAGGAGACGAAGGAGCTACAAATTTCTGTGGGTGGTGAAGAAGAAAAGGAATTACATCAAGAGGATCGAAAGTCACTCCCAAATGACTTTGAAAAAGATGAGGAAACATCACATGAGAAGGAAGAAGAGTACCTTGAAACTATTGAATATCATTCTGAAACAAATTCTACTATGGACATGGACCAAAGGGCATCTACAGATGGATGTTTGAACTATGAAGGAATACCTAATGATGGGTGCTCACACCTCTATGTTGGTGACATAGAGATCACTTTTGAAAGTGTTGTTACAAGCCAAAATTCCATTAAACATGAAAATGAAGACCTTGTAGCAGTGGAAGAAGAAACAAGATCAACTTCCCTATCACCACTTGAGCTTCATGAAGTTGGTCCAAGCAAGAAGGAAGAAGATGAGGAGGTTCATTTGCAAGAGCCTCATTTTCTTGAAGGGTCCTTAAAAGATGAATGAAAATAAGATCCAAGAGGCCCTTAGCATACTCCATGACACTCAAGCATTGGTATCAAATTCTTGTTGGAGAGCTACTTCCTTGGAGGAGCCATCCTTCCTTGAAGACATGGAGAAGATTCAAAGAGCAATAAGCAACATCAAAGGTAATTTCATGTCTTTGCTTTTTGATAGAAAAAATGTCATTGAGCTTAGTGAATGGTTACATGAATCCTACTTGAAGAATAATGAAGTTATTCATAAGCTCACAATTCAAAATGAGTAGCTTCTTGAAAAGTTGCAAGAACACTTGTTTTTCCTCCTATGTTTCAGATTGTCAAATGGTAGATTGTTTGGAGGATTCTCATGACATGGTGGATCATGAGAAATTTGGAAATTTGAATGTACTTGATGTGTTTGAAGATGAACTTGAAGAGATCCAAACACTTGATGTGGTGGAAGAGGAACTTGAATTGTCTCTTGATAAAGGTTATGCAATTTTTAAAGAAGAGCATGATTCCTCTACATTGGAACCAATCTATGACAAAGGTTTCACCCTTTTGAAGGAGCCGCGTGATACTACCCATATGGATCCTTACCATGATAAAACTTCTGCACTTTTTGATCATTTGGGTGAGTTAGTTCATTCTCCTACATCCTACAATTCCATGTTTTGCAGCATTAGTCTCAATGAAGTATGGGTGAAAGGGTTCTTTTTGATGGTGCCACATGAGGAGTATGAAACTCCTATATTTACTTTTTATGATGACATGGTTGGAGAACACTCTTATTCACATTTGCAGTAGCATCCTTTGTTACTTTATGATGATGCACATCTACATGGATGCACCTATGATATGCATTTGAGTCACTTGAAGAGTCATGGTTTTTCTTGCTCAACACTTGGTTCATTTGTTGTTGGAGGAACTTCATCCGACACTTGGGTGGAGAGGGATACAATTGAGGAACATTATTATTGGCAGCAACATCCTCTGTTATTTCATGATGATATACATATTCATAGGTGTATTGATGAGACTTCTTTGAGCCACTTGAAGTCTTCATGTTTTATTTGCTCCTTATTTGGTTCATATTTTGGTGGAGGTTCTTCATTCACTTCTTGGATGAAAGAACAAATGGCTGATTATTATTTTGATGCATATTACATTCTTTGGTAGTAGCATTATAGGACATGGGATCCTCACCAATGTCATTGGAGCAGATTTGATTGGTCACTTGAAGCATGTATGCACTTGGCAAATGGTAGTCTACTCACTTGGAGGTATAAACCCTTTCATGATTTTTTGATGAGGCACCTCCTTGATGTATCTTTTTATTATGTTGTTATGTACTTTGATGATATATATTATGTACTCATGATGCTTGGAAGAATGCATACAAGAAAATGGGATCCAGGAATTCTCTTTCCTAATTGTATGAGTTGGAGAGCACTCTTAATTGTTGGAGTGCAACGCAAGCAATGGGACCCCGGGATAGTTTTTAGTCCCATTGATTCCAAATTCTTCGAGAAACAAGTAGTATGGGAGATGGATTCCCCACTTAATAAGGTGATGTTAATCAGAGTAGTGCAGCAGCAAGCATGGTGGTTCCTCTCTAAAATCTTCATGGAATCTTAAAGACTCAAAGTGGGCAGCTCAGTGGCAACTTCAAAGAATCATACAGAAAGCAGGTTCTTCAACAACCATGTTTGAAATTGCTTGAGGACAAGCAATATTGGGAAGGGAGGATTTGTAATGTTCCAAATTTTGCTTTGGGTCACAATGGCCAAATCACATTTGCCATATTCATAAAAGTTGTCAAATGGATGCTAAAAGTCAAATAATTGCCAAGGCGGAAAATCAGTAGTTTCCTAGGTTGGGGGTGGAAACTTTGAGATTTGGAATAAGGTGGATAATAAATGATGTTTAGACATTAGAAGAGGATAAATATTTAATAATGTAGCTTATTAAATAAATACAAGAGAAAATTAAAGTGGAAATGGAGCATGGAGACACATGGAGACTATGGGGCTCACACAAGCTAGAAAATTGGTGCCACATGGCATCCTCCTCTTGCAATCTCGAATCTATGGGAAGCCTAATGTTTTTGGATGAATTATAAGGTTAATATACTTGTCCATATACTTCATAGGTCGAATTTGGGATGAATTGTAACTTACATGGGAGAGGAAGAGCCAAATGGGAGCTTCATGGACACTTGGCTGGATTCCCCTTGCATTTATGACATCTATGCCACCAATGATGGAGATTCTATGACAGTTATGACACAAGTCAGATCTGAAGGCTGACATACTGACATGTCAGGCTTGAATAGAGCATCTTAGAGGTCGAATTTGGGAGTTGGAGAAGGCCAAGAGGCTCCTACTCGAATTTGGGAGAAGAGGGAAGGTGAAGGAGAGGCCACATGGCATAGCATGAGCAACCACACCAATTCGACTTAGCCTTGGTTTATGGATGGATTTGGAACCTTAGAAGACCAATAATGTTTATAAAATACAGGGATCAGCCATGAGAAGAAGCTTTTTGATCATTTGATGAATTTGGGTTTGTGAAGAGAGAGCTAGTGGATGACCAGTTCCTTGCCTTAGCCAATTTTGAGGGTGAAAGATTGTCATCCTATTTGGTGATTTGGAGAGGCCACTTAGGTCTTTCAAGGAGCTTCAATGGAGTCATAAGATACAGGTGCAAGCTACATGAAGCTCATGGATATCTCAATATCAGCTTGTTCTTCCATTCATCTCAAGTTTTTTTACCATCTTTCAACTCTATGGAGTCAGGCGCACTTGGTGAGCTATTCATCTCTTTGAGGTAGCTTCTCTTGCTCTAGTATTTTGTATTCTGATGTAAATGCTCTGTATTTCAAGTTCAGAAAGCTCTCAGGTCGAAAGGCCAAGATATCTCATTTATTATTGTCCAATATTAAAGAAATAGTGCCATTTCCCCAATACCTTGTTGTAAACTCTTGCAATCTTGATGGAATCGAATATATGTGTGCTCCATTGATGATTTATGAGTGAATTAACTGTCATTAATGTCTACTATGGGTTTCATGTTCAGTAACTGAGAATTTGTGGCCATTGGGTCGAATTTCATATCATTTGGAACAAACTACATCTCGTTTCCCCAAGGGTCCAAAACTAGTTTTTTATATCTGATTGAAGGAAGTGATAACAACCATGGGAGGTCGATTGGTTATGTATATGAGTCTTTGATAATGTCTTCTACATATCCCCTGCTTCAATTTGATAATTCGAGTGGGTTGCAACACACTTGGGAAGCCATTTCTATCATTTACCCCGAGGGGGATTTGAGCCCCAAAATTGCTAGTTAAAGCATCTATCTAATTTAGAATTTGATATAGACTTGTAGAAGTAATTGGAAGGCCATAATACATCCCTGAACATTATAATTAAGTTATTATATCACCCATACACCTTCTGGTACAATTCGAGAGCATTTGGAGCTATTTGGAGTCATCTACCATTGGGGTTTGGAACCTCAAAACTACTAGTAAATTCATGGAGTTCCCTTGGATACCTATTCGACCCCAAAACCACATATGATGCTTCAAATATACTTTAATTAATGTCTGATAACAGAGCCAAGTATCATACCCACCATTAGTGAAGTTTGTACAGTGTTGTGAAGAGATTTGTTCCAGGACCCAGGGGGGATTTCCACCTCCCAAATTGACTAGTCTTGTCTCGAAACTTCTTCCCTTGCAAATTGCAGACCATGGTTGGGTATTTCAGTTGATTATATGTGTGATAGATGTGCTAATATGTCTCATCACCCCTCAGGACCTTCCTCACCAAGTTTGAAAGCAATTGGAGGAATTTTGGAATCAATTGAATCCATATAACTAGAGTTGTAAGAAGATGAATTTGAGTACATTGTGAAAGAATTGAAGAATTGGTCATTTTGATAAAAATTCCTAAAAGGGGACATTACATATATATAGAGCAGCCTCAGGGCTTCGAGGTACATGGGAGGAAATCTCATGTTTGCAAGCTTAAGAAAGCCTTGTATGGACTCAAACAATTACCTAGGGTGTGGTATTCCAGGATAAACGGATAGTTGTAGAGCATGGACTTCACCAAGAGTGAGGTAGATCCCAGCTTGTACTTCATACTTGTTGGGTTTGATCTACTCATCTTAGTGTTGTACGTGGATGATTTTTTCTCATAGGTGCAGAGGGGCAAGGTAGATTTGGCCACAAAGTTTGAGATGAAGGATATTGGCTGGATGCATTATTTCTTGGGGTTAGAGGTATGGTAGAGATCGGGTGAGATTTTCC
>LPNX010059288.1:380118-412715 GCA_001517045.1 Pseudotsuga menziesii
ATATATATGTTTTGCAGTGAACACTCTCAGCCAGTTCATGATGGAGCCCAGGAGAGTGCACTAGGTAGTTGCAAAACATGTTTTGAGATATATTGTTGGGACAATAGACTATGGTTTGGACTACAGGAGATCAGATGGAGTGGGCTTGGTTGGCTTCACAGATTCAGATTGGGCAAATAGTGCATTGGACTGGCATAGCACTTTCAGTTGTTTTAGTTTGGGCTTGTCAGCAGTGTCGTGGTTCAACAAAAAACAAAAGTCCGTTGCTTTGAGTCTGCTGAGGCTGAGTATATGGCACCGAGTCAGGCTAGTTGCAAGGCATTGTGGCTTCGCAAGTTGATGGTTGACTTGTTTGATCAGAAGTTAAGCCTACAATTATATATTGTGTTAATTAGAGTTGCATCAGTCTCTCTGAGAATCTAGTATTCCATGACAGGTTCAAACGCCTAGAGATCATATATCACTTTATTAGAGATCATGTTCATAGGGGACTTGTAGTACATATCTACTGAGGAGCAAGTGGCTGACATTCTCATGAAGTCTTTGGGAAGAGGGAAGCATATTTATTTCAGAGACAAGATGGGAGTGGTGAAGAACAACTTCCTCGGTAAGAGGGAGTGTTGAAAATTACCAAGGAAGTGTTTGTTCAACTTGTGATGCCTTGGGGTGGACATGAACACTTAAAAAGTCGTGGTCCCTAGTAATTTTAAAATGAGAATGACTTTATTTTATTAAGTGACTTTAAAAATTGCAATCAAGGTATTTTAAAATTTAAAAAGTGACTTTATGACAACTAAAAAGGTGGGTGGGTATTTAATCCCTCATTTATTATTTAAATGTGAGTTAATATCATTTAATGAGAAAAGTGAGAATTAATGAGGGCCTTTGATCTTCTGAAGTTATGTTTTAATCTGAGCCATTGATTTTGAGATGGTGGTTACTCAAACAAAAAGGCTATGGAAAGGCATTGAGAGAATCATTGTTCACTTTCACAAAAAGATTTTTGATAGAGGAGAAGAGCAAGAGAGAAGAAAACCAAGGTTTTGAGAGAAATCAATTTCTTGAGGGAGAGAAGAATTTCTAGCACAAAAATTGATGAGACTGATCATGAGCACGATTCCCAATGCTGACACGTTTTTCTACTGGTGCTACATTTATTGCAGATCGTACAAGTTAAAATCGGCACGAATTTCGAGGAGGTCGTACAACATTTATTATAGGTCGTACTATGCATTTAATGCTGGTCGTATAGGCAAAATTTGACACGTTTTTCAAGGCAGTGAGCAGGAACGAATGTGGAGGGCCGTACAACACAATTTCTTGGGTATTCTGTACAACAGTCAGTTAGAGTATTTTGGCACAAATTTCGAGAAGGGAGATAAGTACTGCTGCCATTAATTTATATTTTGCCTGAAGAAATAAAATTCTCTCTTTGATAACAAGTTTTCCCTTCGGGGTTTTATCCTGGACCGATTGGTCAAAAATATCGAGACAAATTTCATGTGTGTGTTGGCTGTCATAATTTTGTGTGTGAAAAGTAGGTTGGCATAAAAATTTCTGAGTTATTTATGTTGAAAGAGTTACATGTGTTTCAAGAAAATAGTGAAAATTTAAATTATAAATGTTTATGCATGCTAGGGTTTGGGCATTAAACTACATGCACAAAAACTAAACTTGAAAGCAGGTTGGGGTTCCAAAATTTTTCGTCCTTTTGTAGGAGGGCTGTACAGCTAGGCAGGAAAGTAGATCGTAGATGAGGTTGTACAACCACATTTGTGTGTCGTATAACTAGTTTGTTAGTCATATGTAGCTGTACAGGTTAATTTGCAACAACAACAGATATGTACAAGTAGTACAGATCGCATAACACATCGAATGAATTTGCACAGGCCGTACAAACCCATACATGTTGTATGGTACATAAAAAGAGCATGACGTTCTTAGCGGCAGTTTTGCAGAAGGAGGATTTTTCTCTATGGGGCAAGTCTACTAGGTTTTTTGAATATATTTTGCTCATTTGGTTATTTTCCTAGTAAGAGAGCCCTTGTATGCTTGGGCACTATTAATGAAAGCATATTTGAAGGGAAAAAAATTCATGTGTATGTGTTTTATGAGATCTGTTTCCATTTGCTTTCGCTTATTAAATTCCGTTGATAATTCCAGAAGTATAAATTATTCAGTGAGATGCAATTTAATTTTTAGTAGGGAAAATAACTAGGGAATCGTTTATGTAGATCTGGGATTAGAAAAATCAACATGTTGCTTTGCTACATTTGGCTAAATACCTCTATGACCTACTCATACACACCTTTGATATTGTCTCACACTTGAACTAAAGGCGGGGGTTGAAGGATTGAAAAACATGTTGGTTAAGGCATTGCTAATGATTCTTCTTTAAAGCACAAAGTATGGGGGTGGCTTATATTTCACCAATGTTTGGCTATAAAGCCCGAACTTATAAAGTTGGTGTTACAATTTGCATGTAGGATTTGTGGTAGGGATGAAAGGATTGAGCATTGTTGATTAAGTTGTCATTGATGCCAACAATGTCTGGTCGTTGATGCCAACTGTTGAGTCCTTGGTGCCCCTTGTGGAGCCCCTGAGGGTTAGTGTTTAGTTTGTGGTTGTCTGTGTCAGAGGAGCCCTTTTGACCTTGTCCAGGCCCAAGCTTGAAGCCCTTGGAGGCCTTGAACAATGGCAAAAGCCCTGGTTACCCATTGACTTGGTCAAGTGCCCCCAAGTTGTATCTTGGTCCCATTTGAGTCCATTGTCGAGTTCCCTGATCCTAGTTGATCTTTGGTTACTGGTCTTTGTGCTGCTTGTTATGCTTGTACTTGTTTTGATCTCTTGATTGGTTGTTGGATGGATGATGTGGCTTATGTGTGTAAGTCCCTTGATGTGTTGATGCTAGAGCCCATTGCTTGCATTGGATGGTCTTGAGGTTGTTGAGTTCTTGTGGGGTCTTTGAGTCCACAATATTAGATCTTGATCCTCTTGCATGTGGAGACTTGGGTCTTGGAACCCACACTTATGGTGGTATTGGGTATGTTTTTAATGATATGGAGACCTTAAATATGATGATGATATTCTTGAAAAAGTCTTTGTTCCCACTTGATTGGTGGTGTTGGGGTCCTTGATACCCTTGATATGATGAGTATATGGTGGGGGGTTGTTGCCTCCTTCCAATTGTTGCTGGAAAACTATTATTATAAGCCTTTCATGGTGTTTCTCCCAGGGCTTGGGTTTCCACGTAAAAATCTTGTGTACAGTGTTTTGCTATGCTTCTTATGTGATGATGATATGTATAATGATAATAACGTTCTCTGCATAATATTGAATGAGTTGTTGATGATTGTTAATGTTGAAAAAGTAACAAAAGTTATACACACAGTTCGCCCCCCCATCTCAGTGTGCTCATTGTGTCCAACAAGCATGTCTTTTGGCGATGCTCATTTGCTAAGTCCTTCCCGGTGTCGCTTCGGGTTGAGTTTAACTTTTCTCTATCGCCCCACTTTCTTGGTAAGATTCTCTTCTTAGGGACACTTGGATGATTAGAAATAGCTACATATATTTACGTTACATGGTTTTTATTGTCTTTTATTGGCTTTCTGTGGAGAAATTGCTGTAAGACTACTTTTCATTAGGGATCATACCCTCTTATCTTAGAGAATCGGAAGCTCTTTAAGCGGGCATTGTCTACATTTGTTAATGTCAAATTTAGTGCTTTTCTCCAAAGATGTGGACTCTCTTCCTATTGTGGCACGGACTCATATATCTTTTTGGCCATTTTCTAACAAGATTTTCCTTGCCATTTGGTTGTTTGCTTACAATGACTCTTTTGTGTTTTGTGAATGCCATGTTACCAATTGCTTGGTGATGGTGTATGGATTGTATTGTAGTGGCTAGATCTTTGTATTTGGGCATTTAAATCTTTACTTTTGAATATGTAGCCATTACTTATCCCAAACTAAGTAGCTATGTTGGAGGTAGTGTTTGTCACTAAGTTGCACGAAACATGGAAACGTGTACAAGCTTCGGAAACGGGAATGCTTGGAAACGTGACCCCACCAAAATGGGTACGTTAAGGGAAACACGTTATATATATATAACACATTATTTCACAATAAAATAAGAATGAGAGGTTAATTTGTAGGCAGGTTTAGATTACATTTAGAGGTTAATTTGTTTTCATTTTCCATAATCTAAGGTTTTTTATATTTCTTATGGGTCCCAAGCCAGTCATGGGCCCTTCGAAGTTTCCAAGAAGTTTCCAAGTTTCCGTGAGTTTCTGATACCGGTACGTGCGCATTTTAGGAGTTTCGTGCAACATAGGTTTGTCATATTGGATTTGTAAAATTTGAGTTTTGAACTTTTGTATTGAGGTCGGGGGTAAGATTTTTATTTTAGAAAATATTATTTCATGTTAAAGAGGGGTGTTGGAGCAGTAACACTCCAAAAATATCCAAGTTAGAAATTGTAAACATTTGTATAAGTTACTTTATATTAGTGACACATGACCAATGGTATGTTAGATGTTATGGTTAGGGGTTAGATGGTTGAACCTTGATAGGTGTGTGAGAGATGTATCATTGCAACCTTAATAAGAAAGGGTATTATTTATTTTCTATCTCTACTATTGTTTGAATTAATGTGTGTACCCTTAATTCCTACAACATAATTTTTTTTCTAGGTTGCATATTCGGGGAATATCCTTGGGCACTTCCCCTCATTTCAAGGATGGCACCCAGGGTAAATCCTAGATTATTCAGGGCACATAACTTGGTCAACAGCAACGTCTGAAGCCGTTACAACTATATACTTATTATGAGCTCAACATGTCACTTATGGGAATACAAATTGGGTGGGTGGATAAACTCATTATGAGCTCAACATGTCACTTACAGGAATACAAACTGTGTGGGCAGATAAGACTCCATCCCACAACCACTTTGGCTAGACCCAATTGAAAACCCTAATTTCTACAACATTTGCAAATGTTGAGCTAGGATATGCACTCAGCTTGAATGCCCTTCGTGCCCTTGAATGATGGATTATATTATGTATTCCTTTATTTACACACAGGCGGTTTATGCACTTTTGTCGGATGATTTGTTGTATTTGGGAGTTGACTTGGACCCAATTAGTGTGATCTTGTCTTTACTGTTATGTATTTACGCCCCAATTACATAGAAAAAGACAATTGGGTGTGAGCACTTGTATCATATGTAATACATAGATTGCAATAAGATCTTTATTGGCTCTATTACAACTAGTACTATTTGTATGTTTTGAGTCATTGTTTTGGTTTCCTACATTCGCGAGTTAGCACGATGGCTAATTAATTATTTTGACTTGGTGTGTCAATCTGTGTATGTTTATGCTTTAATTACTTTGCACTAAGATTTGTCAATCCTCGACATAACCTAGTTTAGAATTATACCATCAACAATGCTAGTTCTGTTGCTTAAGATGTGTTACACTGCAACGTTGGGTTTGTATGGTATGTTGTGGTGGGCACCAACCTTAGCAGTCTGCACTTTACTACTTGCTTTTTGAAACTTAGGCTGAACGTAGTCAAAGGTGGGATGAAGTTGGTTCTTTAACATGCCTTGTTCCCTAATCCAGATCTCAATTTTACTTTGCGTGAATAGTGCCATGATTGCTTGTCTATACACTATTCAAACCTTTGATTGCTTAGATCCAATTGATGCAAAATTTATTGAAGAGTTACATGTAGTTGTAAACTGTTAGTTGAGGATTTGTCCAATTGTGCCATAGAGGAAGATACTTCTTTGGCTCTAGATACTCACTTAACTCCTCTGCCTACTTGCACCTCCATTGTCGTTGGTTCCTTTGCTTAGAAGACTACTTTGATATGCTCCTAGTCCCCTTCTTTAGTTTTTGGTTATAACTTGTAACTATTATCTTCAACAACATTCCTGTCATGCATGTCTTGCCCTACAACGCCTAGTCAGATGGAAGAGATCACAGGATATTGGTACAAAAATAGTTGGACCTTCTCTTCCAGGTGTGTGGCTGAAGATTGGTTTAAAATTTCATACTCCGAAAACACCCTTGGGAAGCACTCTCTTTACTGGTGGCAACACTTACTACTTACTCCCTGACACTCTAAGGAAGTTAAGAATAATTTTTACAAGAATGGAGTGAGATGTTAAAACCATCCCACCAACATTCCCTATGCTCATGCACAGTTGTGGAATCAAAGTGAGTCACATGCAGATTTTGATCGCAGGCTTAAAGAAAGTTTTGAGAAAAGTGATACAATTGTTCTAAAAGAGTAACATATATAGTGGTTGCTCTATTCTTTTCCACCTTCAATCTGACATATGGTGAAAGGCTTGAAACTGATCACTTGTTAGGAGATGATACAACATTCATGCAATATTATGATGGTGTGCTGACAATATTATGCCAACACTTGAAGCATTCTTTGACACTGAGTGGCCACTTTGGTAGTTGCAGCAACAAGTTAGTGAGCTCACTGTCCAGAAGCCATAGGAGATCTTTTGTCATTATCACAAACTAAATTATTTACTAGAAGAATCCCTGCTACACAATCTGAGTCCTCCACTCACTAATTCGTGCACAGATAATTAAGTACATGGTCTAAAATTGTTAGATTTCTCAAACCAGGGTAAACAGATTCTACATTCTAAAAGAATTCCTACAGGAAACTAAACACCAAAAAACTTAAGGCTACTCAATACTACACTCCGTAATTAATGCTAGAACATATAAACACATACTTTAGAAAAAATATAATAGAAACACAGTAAATTGACTGCCAAAACCTATTACTGCTTTTCATTGCTTCTGAAAATGAAAATCTGCTAAAGGAAAACAGTGAAATGCTAACTGTTGAACTGAAAACTGAATAAATAAACCTATACTTTTGCCTTCTTTTTTATAGATGGAGAAGAAGAGTAGGCACAATGAATATGGAAATATGCACAACAGTGCTTCAACTGGAGATGATTTGAGGCATGCAAGCATGCATCCTCCTTGAGTTTTGTGCCTGAATTACTAGGTTAGAAACTTAATGCATGCCCGAGTTTTGTGCCTGAACTAAATTGAGGATTGTGCATGCATGCCATAAATTGAGGATTCACCCAAGTTTCCTCTGCTTGTTGCTGGTATTAATGGCACTCTGCTATACACTTTTTGAGGTACCCAAAGATCCAACACTGCCTCTTACCAAGGAAAGTGTTCTCTGTCAAACACAAGTGACAAGATACTCCCATTGCATCTGGATTCTCCCTTCTGCTATGGGCTTGGTCAAACAATTGATCATCATCGTACTCTGAACTCTCTTTAGAATCTTTGAGGTAAAAACTTTTCGTACAAGGATCACTGCATTGACAACTTGTCAATCTTGCCAACCTTCTTTGTTGTGCATGCCATCTTCATTGGTTAGCATCATTTCACACCACAGCATGAATTGTTCTAGATTTCCTAGAATAATTAACTCATATTTATACAGGATAAGACAAGTTTATCGGGTTTATCAAATAACGAATTGAAATCTACACTAAACTCAACAGCCCCAAATATTGTGTCTATCATTTTAATTCTCTTTAAAGATTTGCCTGGCTCCATGTTCATCTGGTTGAGTAGGGGTTTAGGCTGAGGCAGGTCAGTGTGACATCAGTTTACATGCAAACCCTGTTGTTATCCATGGCGCTCATGTAATGTTCCATTACTGATAAACAGGGCATTGACCGAGGGCATTTAATACCGGGAGCATATTAGAAAAATTATTCAGTATTATTAAGTCATCAGTATAGTAAAGAGGGCCATCAGAGTTAATATCATAAAGCATGCAAAGCATGCAGGCCTTATTTCTTCAGTCTTAAGTCAACGAGCAATTAGAATTGCATGCATGCAAAAAGTAAAGTGCAAACCCTAAAAGTGACATGTTAACCCTAAAAGCTATATAAGAAGGTTAGTTGAACCAAAAGGACATCAATGTTATTATTCATCGTTTTGGAGACAGGTTTGAGAGCTCGGTGAGCTACTTAGGGTTTAAGGCGGATTTCCTTGACCTAATTGGATTCAGTGGCGAAATCTATCCACTCTAGCCAATCCTTCGGGTGAATCAATTAGGTTCACCATTGTGCACATCATTGCATCTTAAATCTATTGTGTTTAGGGCAACATTGGAGCCTCTATACAGCTGGGCGTGTCCATCAAGATTGAACAACTCCTATCTTCACCCTCAAAGGCACATTCATCATCGTGAAGCAACGTATATCTTCCTCAATTAGGGCACTTCCATCAAACATTTAAGGCAACAAACTCATCCCAATCAGGTACGTGGTCTTTTTCTAAGGGCGTCAGCATCAATAATTCTGGAATATAGGCCCACCCAGCCATAGGAAGAAGCAACACATTCCTTCTTGGAGGCTGATTGAACAGTAGGGAAGGCGTGAAGATCTAGGGCAACATCTATCATGGACAAAGGCAGCGATCTCTGATCTCTAAGGGCAGTTAAACTTGATAGCATTTTTCTATTCTCTATAGCAGCGATATAGTCAGAAGGGATCCACTTTGTTTGGGAAGGAATCGTGGGAGTCTTGAACAGTTGGAATCAAGTGTTAATAGCAGCAACCTCAGTACTGTTGCTTCATTCCTTATGAGCAGCGATTCCACCTTACATAACAATTTATTATTTGAAGGCCTAATCTACCCTTGAGGAGAGTTGCTTACCCTTGGAAGGGTGCACCTTATTAAAAAGAGCCATGATCTCTCTCATCAAAGTTCTCATTCACATATAGGGTTGCATTCCTTGAAGACTGAGCGTGATTTATCCAGCTGGTGCACATCTCTCCATCAGGCGTCTCTCATATGCAATAACCTGCTCTCAAATTATATGAACGGTTCTGAATCTTCTGATTATATATAGCTACTGTTATAACCATCTACAAGCCACTGTCAACACTATTCAAGGTCAGATTTACGTCATATTTAAGATCTGAACTTTATAAGACAGTCTGAAGTGAATTTCCTTGTTGCTTATTACTAATCAATACTCTTATTAAGTTTGGAGAATTTCCAAGTTTAAGACTATCAAAGCTATTAGATTATATTGTTTAACATTCATATACTTATTCCGGGGTTAAAAGAGCATCTTACATTGGTATCAACCAACAATCAATATTGCCACAAAGCCTTAAACAAATCATCATTATATCAACAAACCAACACACTAGCCAAAAAGATCAGTTTGGAATTTTTCAGTGGTATCAGAGTATGTTCTTGGCCAGCTGTTTGGAAATTGGCATGAACATGATGTTATAAGCAATTTCACACATTAGTTGTGGAGAGTTCGTTTCATTTTTGTGGAAGTGTATCTATTGCCAAGAAACAAAGCAGGAAGTCCGCTACAGGAGGGCACACCTGTGTCCTCATTTGGCCATTGTGGAGAACGGACTCCGTAATTTGGTCATCAAATCGTGTGCAGGGGACAAGCCTTTATTTGCGGCATTGAAGGGCGATTTAATGTGTGAAGGTTGACGGCCATATGAAAGAAGACACTACTGTTTAAAAGTCAGACTTGTCTCACATATGATGCATGGTTACCATTAAAGGTTAGAAATATTTCTCCATTATTATATTTGCATAGCCAGCTATACCCAAACAAGCTAGCATCAAGCTATACCCAAACAAGGGTATCTACAGCAGGAGGGTATTCATTTTAATATAGTGGAGCAATAATATACAATAATTATAAGATCTGCAATTTATTCCAGTAGCAACATATTAATCAGATGCCGAAGCTGACATAAGGAGGATGTACATGCATTAAAGGGAAGTGAGCTGTTCATGAGACATTATTCTCTCGGTTGGGCATTGATTGCATCCTCGACAACTTTAATAACATCATCAAGGATGCACTACAACAACTACAACCTTCATTCCTTCCTTATCTTCATTGCTTGAGGCTGCATGCTTCCTAGTTGGACGTTTTTTTCATGCAATACACTCTCTGTATATTGTACACACATATATGATTATAAATAACAGCTGCCACAACCTTCAACAAGCCACTATCTTTTCTTTTGAGGTAAAAGGACGATTTTCTGCCATTGGAGCAACCGAATCCGGTTGTCCATTAGTCGAATCCGACTATTATTTTTAATAATGAATATGAATAATAATAATATATTGGATGATGATAATAATTACAAAGGAAGCTCGCCTTTATAGGCTTGAGCATGAAGGGTTACACCTTTCCATATAATTAACTAATCTAATTAATAATTTATTTTATATTCGTTACGTTGCCACTCCCTTTAAAGGAGCTTTGTCCTCAAAGCTCGAATATTTTCCTAATGTCATTCTTCGTTCTGACTTGGTGTCGGTATTAGAATCGAACGAGGTCTCTTGTGTAGAGACTTGCACTTCCTTTCCATTGATGATTTTGCACTGTATTGTCTCATTGTTCCTACATTTATGACCAGGGGTCCAATCATCACCGCATCGACGACATACGTTTTTATTTTTATTTTTATTATCAGCGTAAATGTTAGATGACTTCGATCTATTTTCCATTTCATAGGCATATGATTGAGGTTTGTGGCATTGATGACCGAATGACCAAGTACCTGCACAGTACCTACATTGTGTCTCTTTTTCTTGTCGATAATGGTTATCGCCTCTTGTTTTAATTCCTTCCAATTTGCGTTCTGCGGCTTTTGCTTTATGTCTTGCTACTTCTACGTTAGGTATGTCATGCAACTTTAACTCTTTTTGGAGGTATGGTTTAAGACCCCCTAAATAGGTTTCGAGTCTTTGCTTGTCAGACAACCCAACTACTCGTGTGGATAAGGATTCCCATTGATGAGTGAATTCCTCAACGTTTTCGACTTGTTGTAGTCTGGTAAGTTTACTGAAAAATTCATCTTCTTTGATTCCTTGAAACCTATTTAAAAAATCATTTTTGAACAAGTTCCAGGTGTAGGTAAAATTATCTCACTTCCACCATAAATACCAATTATAGGCGTATCCTTCCATATGCATTGACACATATTTCACCTTCTCCTCGTCATATTGAATGTTGTAAATGTCGAAGTATTCTTCTGCTTTGTTTATCCAAGCAATGCATTGGTTTTCACTCCCATTGTATTTTGACAACTCCATTTTTGCCTTCGGTGGGGGCACTTTGTAAGGGCGAAGTTGATTTCCTTTTGCCTTATGGTTTGATGGTGGCTCAGAACTACTAGACGATGAAAGTGACATATTTGAATTGCTTCGTTGTTGGCAGTGATTTTTAGTTTTCTTATTCTCTACTATTTTACTGATAGCGTCTATTTTGCTGTTTAATCGTGCCTCCATCTCTGGTAGTACTTGTGTTTCTATCTCTTGCTTAAGCGTCGCATCGTTAATCTTTATTTCTTTTCGCAATTCTTCTTGATTCTTTGCGAGTGTTTCCTGGGTGGCAACATGAAATGAGGCATCTAACATGTCTGGACTGCTGACTTGGTCCGGACTGGGTATGAGCCTTTGTAACATCTCGATTAATGTATTATGGTTATGCGTCATGGTGCTCATGTTCTGTGTTAAGGTGTTTATGTTTTGCATCATGGTACTCATTTTGTCATCCAAGTCTTTTTGTTTTTCGTTCAGGCTGTCAAGTTTGTCGTCGAGCCTTCTTTCTAGTACCAAAACAAGCTTGTCTTTGAGTAATGTATTGTTATTTTGCATCTTTTCCTTCAAGCGTTTTAGGTTAGCGACAAGGGACTTGATGTCCTTCTCCATTTTTTCGATTTGCTCTTTTAGCTCCGCCATGGTCTTGGACCTTGTATGCGGAGGTGTGTATTTCAACGCTATTTTGGCTAATAATATATTAATTAATTAATTAATTAATATTATTATTATTATATATTTTTATAAACTATATATATATATATATATATTTTTAATTTTTTTTTTACAAATATTATAATATTTTTTATATTATAATAAATACAATATTTGATTTTTTTTATAAATATATTATTATAAATATATTGAAATAATATACTATATTATATTATATTATAACTTATAATATATTGTTTTGTTTGTATTTTTGTTTTGGTTGCAGGTCGTGGGGTGGAGTGGAGGGAGCGATGGCATGAGAGGTTGGCGGTGCTGTGAAGAGGCGGCAAGGGCAGGGAGAGCGGTGGGAGGATGGCATGGTGAGGAGGACGTAGGAGGTGGCGCGGCGGTGGAGCTGGTGCGGCTGTGCAGTGTTGGGTGGAGAAGGGGACGTAAGGCGCGCAGCGAGGAATGAGTGAGGCGGAGCAGTAGATCGGTGGAGCGGTGGCGGGAAGGTGTGCAGGAGGGCGGCTGTGGAGGAAGGAGAGTGCGCGTGTGGCTGTGGCGAAGGCTGTGAAATGGCGTGGGGAAGATTTGGGAGTAGCCTGTGTGAAGCGTGGAGCAAGGAGGCGAGGGTTTGATGGAACAGGGGCTGTGAAGGATGTGCGTGGGACGTGGGAGGAGCGTGGAGTGGAGGAGGCAGAGGGAAGTGGCAGCGTGCAGGGGTGGAAAGTGGACGAAGGAAGATGGGGTGATGTAGCCAGGAGGTAGCGCGAGCAGGGAAAGATGTAGGAGGGTATGGAGGAGCGCGGGGGATATGTAGAGGGAGCAGTGAGGGAGGTATGGGTGAAATGGAGCAGCGGAAGAATAAAAAAATGATGAGCAGAGTCCGAGCTCAAGTAGGGGTCGATGAGCTGAGTCCGAGCTCAGAGTGGAGGAGCGAATCCGCTCTGATACCAAATGGAGCAACTGAATCCGGTTGTCCGTTAGTCGAATCCGACTATCATTTTAATAATGAATATGAATAATAATAATATATTGGATGATGATAATAATTACAAAGGAGGCTCGCCTTTATAGGCTTGAGCGTGAAGGGTTACACCCTTCCATATAATTAACTAATCTAATTAATAATTTATTTTATATTCGTTACAGCCATACTGAGATTTATTTCTCAAAAGTGATAAGTATTATTTACAGTGGTATTGTTGTGGTGTATTTGGGGTCAAGCCACTACAGGAGTCGGTTCGTCATTTCGACTTTCTTTATTGAAAGGAACAGTGCACTCTTAGGAACTTAGTGGAACCATTCACCATGTCAAACTGATTTGAATATTAAAGTGTGGAAAAAGCAGCTGCTACAGGAGTTGTGCTTATTGTATAAAGTTTCCCGTCACGACACATTAAATATTAGTTCTCGGGCATGTTGAAGTCTGCTACAACTTCCAGGAGAGTGCCTTTATTATGATCACAAAGCTCCATTACAGATCTGTCCTTAATCCGTGCTAGTTAGATTGGTAAGGGATCTTACAAGGGGTTGCATCAATGGCAAGAACTATAGATGGCAGGTTGTTACCCACCTTCCTTGCTGCCTCTCCAATAGAGGAAAAGAAGCCTACTTGGGCAGAGTTAATGAGGAACCTTGTTAAGACACAACAGAGCTTAGAGCATAGTTTGCAGCGGTTTGAAGATTCACTACTACGAAGCAAGAAGGGAAGACTTGGTATGTTTACCAAAAAGGCATCCAAAAATCTCTATGCTGATTTTGGTTTAGAGTGTAATAAATCAACAATCATAGATCAACCTACAAGTGATCATGAATAAAGCAAAGATCCATTATCATGTAGGAGTCCTAAAGAAGATGAGATCATGTTCACACGCTCTCTCTTGTCATGTGACAGTTTGGACCAAGAGGAATCAGAGATTGCACCCTTGAGTCTTCTGGATGAACACAAGGTAGAAGAGCAGGTAGAAGAGGAACCTCATTTGGATTCACAGGAACGAGTGGAGAGGCTCGACTCAGAGAGGATTGATTCTATACATGTTGGGCAATATGGAGGTTATGAGCCACATCTTGTGGAGGGGCCATTAATGGCTTAGGTTGTAGTTGCAAATGCGTTGATGGGAGACATATTCCAAGGACCAGCCGATAGTTACATGGACGCATCCCCTATTTTTAGAGATGGGTATAGTACATGTGTGTGGGATCTTGGTTCAGATGACACCAGTAGAGTGAGTGCAAGGGA
Organism: Pseudotsuga menziesii; assembly: GCA_001517045.1. NCBI lineage: Eukaryota > Viridiplantae > Streptophyta > Pinopsida > Pinales > Pinaceae > Pseudotsuga > Pseudotsuga menziesii. Next base: position 394,184 of record LPNX010059288.1, read on the forward strand.
GGATACCGTAGCCCACATCGGATATAGGACAATTGTGACCTTTGAGGGCATGATTGGCACTCATGGTTTGAGGGAAGAGTCTCCAATGATGATTCCGCACGAGGAGCACTCAAAGTTGCAAGTGACTGAGGAGAGATCTGACATAGAGGATTTGGATCAAGCATGGGATCATGAGTTGCCTCTGTGGGAGAGTGGTTTAGCAATGGAGGAGGTAGTTGAGCGTGTTCCCTGTGGACCTTCCAACAAGGAAGTATATGCATATAGAGATTGGGTGGATAGGTATATGACGGAGATGGAGACACCCAGGTTTACAGGCTCAATTGACATTAGTGGAGTTGCTATGGAGGAGAGGGCCAACCTCTACTTTCAGGAGTTTGTTCGAGGGATGCTTAGGTTTGGAGGCATGACGGAGTAGTCCTCTGAGGAGTTTGTGCAACTTATGATTGCTTGGTTCATTAGGGGCATTTAGATGGATTTTTGTGTTAGCACCAGGCAGATTGGTACCTTGGGTAAAGGGTGCTCCACAACATACAAGCTAGTGGAGGACCCAAGGGACATTACCTTTTACAGACAGGAGTGAGGTAGGTTCGCATGGAGATACTTGGTGGATATTACGTTTGGTCAACAAGGCAGGTTGGGACCCACTCATTTATCATCATTGATGCAACCTTCGACCCTCTCTGAGCAGTCATGTTATTAGATTGCGCCACAGGTTTACTGAGGATGCAAAACGTAGAGTATATATGTGCAGAGATTCACCGATTATCAGAGTTCATGCACCTTTTGGTGATATCCTCCGAGTATAGGGCAACACGGATGATAGAGCTATCTCTTGAGGAGACGATTAAAGTTCATGAGCAACCCAAAGTTCTTACCAGTGATCGGAGCATAATTCCTTTGCCAGTATTTGAGATTGAGTATTAGAGCAGATTTGTTGACTTCACCTAGATGCTCATGTAGTCCACTTTTCATAGTGAGGGAATTAGTCAAAGGGTTGTTTGGGATCCAGGTATCGAGGGATCAATTCATGATTGGGTGGCAAGGAGGCATGAGGTGATTCATTGGTTCATATGGGATCCTAGTATTGGTGTCCGAATGCATTTTATAGTTGACAGTTGTCGATTGCTTGAGGACAAGCAATCTTTGGCGAGGGAGGACTCTAATGTTCCATTACTGATAAATAGGGGATTGACCGAGGACATTTAATACCGGGAGCATATTAGAACAACTATTTGGTATTATTAAGTCATCAGTATAGTAAAGAGGGCATCAGAGTTAATATCATAAAGCATTCAGAGCATGCAGGCCTTATATCTTCAATCTTAAGTCAACGAGCAATTAGAATTGCATGCATGCAAAAAGTAAACTGCAAACCCTAAAAGTGACATGCTAACCCTAAAGGCTATATGAGAAGGTTAGTTGAACCAAAAGGACATCAATGTTATTATTCATCTTTTTGGAGACAGGTTTGAGAGCTTGATGAGCTACTTAAGGAGGAGTGCCTTGACCTAATTGGATTCGGTGGTGAAATCTATCCACCCTAGCCAATCCTTCGGGTGATTCAGTTAGGTTCACCATTGTGTACATTGCGTCTTAAATCTATTGTGTTTAGGGCAACGTTGGAGCCTCTATACAACTGGGCGTGTCCATCAAGATTGGACAACACCTATCTTCACCCTCAAGGGTGCATTCATCATTGTGAAGTAGCGCATATCTTCCTCAATTAGGGAACTTCCATCAAATATTTAAGGAAAGAAACTCATCCCAATCAACTACATGGTCTTTTTCTAAGGGCGTGAGCATCAATAATTCTGGAATATAGGCCCACCCAGCCATAGGAAGAAGCAACACATTCCTTCTTGGAGGCTGAATGAACAGTAGGGAAGGCGTGAAGATCTAGGGCAACATCTGTCGTGCACAAAGGCAGCGATCTCTGATCTCTAAGGGCAATTAAACCTTGATAGCATTTTTTTATTCTCTATAGCAACAATCTAGCAAGAAGGGATCCACTTTGTCTGGGAAGGAATCATGGGAGTCTTGAACAATTGAATCAAGTGTTAATAGTAGCAACCTCAGTACTGTTGCTTCATTCCTTATGAGCAACGATTCCACCTTACATAACAATTTATTATTTGAAGGCCTAATCTACCCTTGAGGAGAGTTGCTTACCCTTGGAAGGGTGTACCTTATTAAAAAGAGCCACGATCTCTCTCATCAGACCTCATTCACATTTAGGGTTGCATACCTTGAAGACTGAGTGTGATTCATCCAGCTGGTGCACATCTCTCTATCAGGCGTCTCTCATATGTAATAAACTGCTCTCAAATTATATGAACTGTTCTGATTATATATAGCTATTGTTATAACCATCTACAAGCCATTGTCAACATTATTTGAGGTCAGATTTACATCATATTTAAGATCTATTTTTTTTTGGTTGGTTAAGTGCCCTATGACTTGTTGGGCGAACCTTTGGTTTGAGAAACCACGATCCAGGGGCATCTAAGCCGTCAAAATCAGTCGGGGATCGCACCCAGCCTGGCCGCACCAATCCTTAGCATGGTTGGATTTAAATGTCGCCTTCCAGGAGCAATGGGTTTTGATCCTGGGCCGCCAAGCAAACGAAACCCCTCTCAACCGTTTGCTCTACCGGAATTTGACAAGATTTGAACTTTATAAGATAGCCTGAAGTGAATTTTCTTGTTGCTTATTACTAATCAATACTCTTATTAAATTTGGGGAATTTCCAAGTTTAAGATTATCAAAGTTGTATCATATTCAATGTTCCCCCAAGTTTCCGGGATGCGGGAGCATGGAAACGCACATTGGGGATGTGTGGAGACCACCCCCAAATTTTAGCAAAATTCGAGGGGCGGGTGGATGCTTAGGTCTTTATAAAAATTAATATTAGAAATTATTAAATCCCTGCAATAACAATTCAATGATTCATCCCATGTAAACTACTAAAAGTAAATAATAAATAGTAAATACTAAGTTTATCATTGTCCACTGTAAATCAGAATATAGCAAATTAATTATACAAACACGTTATACAATTCATCATGATAATTTTCAAATTTGTCATTTGAATCTTGATATTCATATTTCTAATTTCAATCATTGTAATTGAAAAATTGAATCAATGATATTGCATGCTAAAATAGTGAAATAGTAAATTACTAAAGACTAAGCTTGAAATAGAGACTAAACAACAATTAAAATTAAAATTCTGATTTTTTAAACTGAAATTGGGAAAATCGTGGGGGGCGTCCAGGAGCGCCCCAGTTTCAGGAGGGGGAGTGTGGGAGCCCCCCTTCACCGGAGCGCGCTGCAGAACAGGGGGATGCGCCCCCTTGTGCATTTTTGAGAGTTTCCATATTTTGGGGACACAGGGAAACGTTTCGCCAGGAGCCCTCGAGTCCTCGGAGCGCAGGGAGCGAGGGGGGTGCCCCCCCGACCTTGGGGGGCAAGTTGTGTAACATTGATCATATTGTTAACATTCATATACTTATTCCGGGGTTAAAAGAGAATCTTACATTGGTATCTACTATCAACCAACAATCAATATTTCCACAAGACCTTAAACAAATCATCATTATATCTACAAACCAACACACTAGCAGAAAATATCAGTTTGGGATATTACAATTCATCTGCTGATTTGATTGTATGCCTGTTGAAATAATGTAACTTTGAAGAATATTCTACTTGTACTTCACATTATTATTATTCCTCCTTTGGGAGATGTCACTGATGTAAAAGGTTATGTAAATGTCATGAGGTAAACCCTCAGTTGTAAGTTGGGTCAATAGAACCCAGAAAAGATGAATATAATTATTATTGTAAAGTTTACCTAGGTTGGTTGGCCCTGCCAGGTAGGTAGGTCGAACCAGTCAGGGTAAAAGTTAGTTGGGAAGTTTAGTATAAATAGGGAGACACCCTCCCTCATTTGCACACACACACACACTCACACTTGTATTGCGCAAGAGAGAGAAAGAAGGAGAGACAGAGAAGGAGGAGGACCAGTGTCTTTGGTGTTTCAGCTCTTATGCTTGGGGTTTGGTCTCTCTATCTATGAGACCTTGTTCTTTGGTCATTGCATACTGATAATCTATTTTGCGGAAGTTTTTGCTGGGTTTTTTCCCTTTAGGGTTTTCCCAGGATAAATTGCTGTATACCTTGTGATTGTGTTTCTTTTAGTGATCCTCTTTATGCTGTTATTATGAAAATGTATTAAATGCTAATCAAGTTAGGACTTGAGCTATGACAGCATAGAAAACTTAACAATGCCTAATATGATGCCATGCATGGAAAGCAATCTTTGGAAGATTTTTGTAAAACTATTATACTACCATGCATGGAATGTAAGGGACCTCCTTCCCTTTGACATGCTGCTTGTTTAAGAGTTCAAGATTGGTTGCTACCCCCACCCCCATTCAGAGATGTCTCCTAGAGCATTCCTTGGTCTAGAGTTATAGAAAGAGAAGTTTGGTCAGAACAAATATTATGTTTGGTGGTCATATCTTCTTTGAATATTGAATTTGAGTCTTGACTGAAATTGAGCAGAGTTCCATACCCATAACGGATTGTATGATCTCTTCTTTGAGTTTTGAATTTGACTGATGAAATTTCTCTCTTATTTATTAGTGCTGACTAATTTTGACTCTGGTTTGGTGCATTTGCAATTGAGTCATCTCTAGTTCCCCTCTGGCATAGTCAGTCGATCTATCGTGCTCTAGACTGTAGTAAATTTTTATCAACTTAATGTTTGAAGAGTGTTCAAAGTTGGAGTGAAGTGGATATTGTTTCTATCCAATTGTCAGTTCAGTTCTATGTCATCTAAATGATAAACTTCTCATCAAGCAATGTTTGAGCTGCTGCATTTACAGGTACTGTTTCATTCTATTAGGTGATAATCACACATAGTTAAAATCGATTAGTTCTTAAAGAGTAGATGCAGATATGGCCATGCATGCATATGTTCCTGCAACAGCAATCACGGCCTATTCAACTGTTTTTATTTTTTTTGACCATCTCACATGGAAAACTAAATTTGTACTAATAGAAATATACATGTGTTAACTTGGAGAATCAAATGGTGACATTTAACTGAGCTGTATTTTCTTTTTCAGGATTGGGATTAGATGCAGGGATGTCGACAGAGGCAGGTAGCAGGCCAAACATATCATCATCTTTAGATAAGCTTGCAAAACAACCAGGATTTTTTCAGACAAGAGGACTGGGAATTTCTCCTCATTGTTTTTGGGAAGCATCAAAAGCAAAGCCCAAAATTGAATCGAGGTTTAGTGGGGTTGAACTAAATAAAAGTTTGTCTCCTATTGCTTGGAGAGTTGCCAATCAGACACTGGGGCCGAGAGAAGCATCCTACATGCCGTATTCCTCTTCTCTAACGGACAAGATTCTCGACAAAGATTCTTTCAACTATAATGGTGGAAATAGCCAGTTTTCTAGCTCCTTCTCCAAGTTCTTTGAGAGCAAGTGTAAGTATAAATTTTATTTCGCATTTAAAGCATATCTGTTGCAATTTTCTTACAGGTAGTGCATTTGCAATGGATAAATATTTCTTTTATGGTCTTTTCAGGGATGGTACACCATAATCAACTGTGCTGCTTTCCAACAGTCAGAAACTTTCACAAAAAAGACCAATTATGAATATGTTTAAAACTTAAATAATCTGGATACACATTTATATTTGATTAATCTCCCATCTGATATATTTGAATTCAATACAAAGTCCTTGTTCAGAATTACCTTTAACTTCCCTGAGTTTGTATAAATGATTTTTATGTAGGGCTTCATTAACAACATTCAAAGTGTAGGATGGATTTGTTTGTGCAATTCAGTATCTTGAGTGCGCAATTATTTTTCCAGTTGACCTATGATAGCTTTTGATTTGTAATGCAGTGAATTTAACATCCCATGATGCTGTAGCTGATCACTTTGTGGATACTGCTACAACACAATTGGAGGAGGATGAGCTTTTTCAATCACTTGAGGAGCTGGAATCACATACTATAGGGAACCTTCTTCCTGATGACGATGAATTATTGTCTAGTCTTGTTGATGAGGTTGATTGCATTGCTCAATCAAACAATGCAGAGGAAAGTGAAGATTTTGATTTGTTTAGCAGTGGGGGTGGCATGGAGCTAGAAGCAGATACTCACGATAGCTCCAATGGCTGTAAAAGTCTAGATGTCTTTGATGGCTATCCCACTCCTCAGCAAGGCGGATCAAATGGTTCTATTGCCGGGGAGCATCCTTATGGGGAACACCCATCAAGGACTCTCTTTGTAAGAAATATCAACAGCAATGTTGAAGATAGTGAACTGCGGGCTCTTTTTGAGGTGCTTATTTTTTAGCTACATGATTCTGTTTAAATTTCTGAGTGTTGTTTTGGTGGTACGTCTTTAGAATGTGGCATAGAAAGCTATAATTTTGTATGTTATCCTATAATCATTGAAAGTGTGATGCTTCACTTAATAATTTATTTTGCTGTATTTGCTCATTTTTGTCCTCTTTAGCAATATGGTACCATACGAACACTTTACACTGCATGCAAACATCGTGGCTTTGTCATGATTTCATATTATGACATAAGGGCGGCACGCGGTGCTATGAGATCACTTCAGAACAAACCCTTGAAGCGACGAAAGCTAGACATACACTTTTCAATCCCGAAGGTATATTTGACTTGTGCTTTCTGTTTGGTCTATTTAACATTATCCCCTCTGAATTACTGATTTCAGCATATGTTTTGATTCTCAAGCATAGCCTTTGTCCTTGACTATTGTCAATGATTAACACTTTTCTACTTTACCTAGCACAGGTAATTTTAAAGCTTATTTAATTCCTTTCATTCATTTTTAGATTTCCACCTTTCTATATCTGGCTGATTAAATAAGACTACGACTAAATGTTGTTTAACTTGATTACATTAGCCCAAGGGTTATCTTGATTAGTAGATGCTCTTGTTCGAATGTTAATGGAGGTTTCGGGAATAAATTTTATTGAGTACCTACTACCTTGGGGTTACCAGCTGATATTTTGGCTGGCAGTTACTACCACTCTCCTTCCAGAAAGCTGGGGAAAAGCTGGGGGAGGGCTGGAAAGGTACCAGCATCCTCACTTGGAATGCCTCATATGTGCACAAGTGAGGGACTATATTTCTCTTGCAAAAATAATCTTATTGCATTGAGAGGTGCTTTCTACAGCCCAGGTGGGGTAAATGTGTCACATCTACGACGTTGACCATGTGGTCTAAAAATTCAAAATAAAAATAATAATACTTCATGGACAGCCTAATAATCAAATCAAACAAAAATAAATCAGATATAAATAAAAATAAGTACACTAAAACAAATCATATCAACCAAAAGTAGTATATATTAGGGAGACTCTGGATAAGGAAATCGAATCCACCTACTACGATGATATTTACATGAAAAGTAAACATTGCAATTAGTGATATTAAAGTCTTAACACCTTGTATCAGTATGTTAATTAAATTAAAATAATAATATATACATTGAAACAAATCATTCAATCAAGATTAACATACCTAGGGAGATTCTGGATAAGGAAATAGATTCCACATACCACAATGAGATTTACATGAAAAGTGAATATTGCAATTGTGTTATTAATGCCTTAAAATGTTTAGTGTTATTATTGTGTGAAGATTTAAGTGAAAAGTAAATAATGCAAGTAGTCCTTTTAATGTGTGAACATGCATGTTATTAAAGTGTGGATTTACATGAGAACTGGCTTATTTAGGAATTATATAGTTGTGTTATTAATGCATTACCATGTTCTGCCTGGAAATTCATTCGATAAATAAAAGTCCCTACCTTATATTAACATAATATTGTTGGTATTATAGAATTTCTTCCCATGTTATCAATATAGTTGATATTATGGAGTTTCGTGCAATGAAGACCATGGAATTTTAATAGAATGCAACTATGAATAATATAGTTGAGATGGAATTTGAATTTCTTCCAATGAATAATAATACCTGCATGTCATGACACAGATTTACATGAAAAGGTTATTATATTGCAAGTATGATTACTATAATGGAGAGTATGGGAATTTTCACAATGAATAATAGTCCCTGCATTTTAGTAATGTAGTCGAGAGTCGAGACTATGAAAGTTCTTCCTGTGTTATTAATATAGTTAAGAATATGGAATCATGGAGTTTCTTTCAGTGTTATTAATGTACTTGAGAATATGAAATCTAAATGTAATGTATAAATGCTCGAATGGATAATATGTGCATGTAATTATTGTGTAAATTTATGTGAATAACATGAATACCATAGTTAAAATTATATGAGCATAGATCCATCTACACCTTGGATCTATCAAGTGCCAAGAGGGATCCAATCCCTCTAGGTGCAAACCTTTCCTCAAGTTTTTGATTCTAAAGAAAGTTTGCCCCTCAAAGGATTTGACCCCCCTTGGCTTTTGATATATCCGGGGTGTAGATGGATCTATGCTGGTTATATTATAGTAATGTTACATAAATAACCATAAGATTTACAAAACTCAGTACCGTTCTCTTTGCAAGGAATGATCATGCATCTTGTTTGGTATTTTATGTGTCTTGCAAGTTTATTTGCTAAGAATATTTATCAATGATTTATGATCAGTTGATCCTTTATGATTCCATAGTCACTCTGACAGTTTCACTGAAATTTTCTTACACTTATTAGCAGGACAATCCTTCAGATAAAGATGTAAACCAAGGTACGCTTGTGGTGTTCAACCTCGATCCATCTGTTTCAAATGATGATCTCCGGCAAATATTTGGCGTCCATGGTGAAATCAAAGAGGTGAGCTAGCCAAGATTGGCAAGAATACTAGAAACATGTATTTTTAAACTCTCAAAAAGTTTGAGAGATGCCAAACATGCACTGCTTTTGCTAAATAAATATCAGAAATGGTTTCCCAACTGTTTATTGCTAGGTTGGCAGTGAATTTTTTAAGTATAACCTTCATTTTCCTAACTAAACTAGAGGTACTTTTACAGATCAGAGAAACTCCACATAAGCGCCACCACAAATTTATTGAGTTCTATGATGTTAGGGCTGCTGAAAAAGCCCTAAAGGTGTTGAATAAAAGTGATATTGCTGGCAAGCGAATAAAGTTGGAACCAAGTCGTCCTGGTGGTGCTAGACGGTGGTATTATCAAATACAATTACCATTTCTTTTCGTAGATGAAATTGACTTTATTTTTTCCATATTCTTCCTTCTGCAATTGGTTTTATTTTTTCCATATTCTTCCTTTTGCAATTTCATTAAAAATCATATTTTAAGAAGAGGAACACTCTTTTTCTCATGTCTTAATAGAAGCCATTTAACCTTTTTCCTACTTCAAAAATCCTGTCTGTTTTGGCAGCACGATGCCTGACTACAAAATCATGAATACAGATAACAATGGATCTCAATGTTGTTTTCAGAAAATAAGGTTTTGGAGTTGAAGAAAGATGATGTGGTTAATAACAGTAGAGAATTTCCAACAACTTAGACAAATGAAATTATGTGCAAATGAACTAGGAAATTAGCAAGTAACCATGTGATTGAAGTGCAAGTGATTAAGATGAACTTGGTTGCTTGTGAAAACCATCAACAATGAACATAAGAAAAATGTGCTAGTATTAGTTGACAATTAATAGAAAATTCCAGATTTGTTGTAGGCCATTGATTAAGTGTGTAAATTATGTATTCATGCCATAGAACATTGTAGAAATAAATCAGATCTGAATTCTTAATAAAACAGTGTTGAAAAATCATGTAAATTGCACAATAAACAACTCCGTAAACAGTTTGCAAATATCTGGAAGCAATTTCAACTCAAGTAGTCATGTTAAGTGAAGTGTACCATAAGCTGCCTTGAAGATTGATTTTATGATGCAAAAATCAGCATGTATGGTACAACACAGAAAGAAATAGAGTGCAGGCCCCTTGAAGAGGTTAAAATGAATTAATTTCTTAGTCTTTGCTTGAATCTTTTATGCTAATGGTAAAGATGAATTTCCATACTTTTTAAAGAATACAAAAAACGATTTAAATGTTTTAGAATGGCTAAAAGATGGGATAATATCTTACTAATGTCTAGTTGCTTAAAGAGAGGGCAATGTGGTCAGAGGAAGCATGTGAAGTTTTGGTGATCTAAAAGTAGGAGAGGGTAGAAGAGTTCAAGCCCTTGTCCTAGTCTTTCATAGCCAAAATATGCTCTTCTTCTTATCGAAGGGAGGATTCAAGAGCTGAAATCCTTTAAGAAAACCTGCATGCAAAGTTTACAAATCCTACTACAAGTAACATATATCAAGAGCTGAAGATTATTCTATCTAGTAAATAAAATTAGCAAAACTTTAAATTGAAAAGTAAAGTGTTTATTCCACTCTTCTCATGCAAAATTTACCACTTGCAGAAGAACTCCGTAATTGACATCAAGCACCTATAGCTTCAACTAACTTCTCCAATCTTCACCCAACATTCTTATCCAATAAGAAAACTATGCGAAAGTGGCAAGAAGAATTTTATTCTCCAAGTTCTAGCAACCTTTACAATGAAATGATACTCTTATATAGAAAGAGAGACTAACTCCTTAATAAACAAATAATGAAAATTCTCATGACATTGGTCAAAATACCAAAGCTCTAACTCCAATACCCTAACTAATTTGACCATGTGAGGGGGGCACACCTCTAGCATAGGTGGAGATAATACATGAGATGAGGTAATAACTCCAATAGGTGGAGCGCTCCAATAGATATGGTTAAAATGAGTAAATGCTAGGCCAAAAACCTAGGTTTTGACCAATCAACCACTACATAGGAGAGTGCCCTTATGAAAGATGCATGAGACAATGTACCCAAAATCGTCATAATAGGGTCTCCCTCTAACAACCAATCAATGAATGATGATTGCTCCAAGAAAATGTGTAACATACTCCTCAAGAAGTGTGCCACGTGTGGGATTCCTTATGAATAGTGAAGAAGGAAGTGTCTAAATGTGCAATAATCGCATGGTCAAACCTCATGCCAACTCATCCAAACCATCAATACATCGTGAAACTCACACCTGCCAACTAGATGAATAACATGTACCTCAAGCCTCCCACGTGTGAATGAAGGAGTGCACATCGTCAAAGGGGGAATAATATTAATCAATCATAAGACGTCTATCAACCAAATGTTAGACCATTTGACCTAGGAAAAATACCTGCAAATACGTAAAGCATTAACGTGAAAATGTTAGCAAGTGCGTTTTTCTAATTAACTAAATCACTTTTTTAATTATTATCCCATTAAACTTAATTACCATGGTGTAATTCATACTAACCAGACTTAGAGTCGACAATTAATCGACAAGGCAAAAGAGCGAAGAGTTTGAATCGGATCGGGAAATAATCGACCTTCCCATTACTTCTGCAAGTCTATATCAAATTCTGAATAAGATAGATGCTTTAACTAGCAATTTTGGGGCTCAAACTCAAAAATTGGTCGATTATTTCACTTTATGCAAATACCATGGTCTAATCGACCTTTTACATAAAGTATTATAAAGATCATATTTACAAAGTCTATCTAGAGAGTTCCTTCTCTCGGACATTTCTACATGCTAGACACCAAGCCAATGTAGAAGTACCTATCCGAGCTACAAAATCTAATAGTATGTTCCAAGTGTTTTGGGTAGGAAGTATAAATGTGCTTCCTACAAAACATGACTAGTCATAGGTTAGTATTTTGACTATATGACTTGGAATCTCATTTTTTGGTCATGCATGTAGTGAGAATGCATGGAATATATGGTGGAGGGATTATGGCCTTCCCATTACTTCTGCAAGTCTATATCAAATTCTGGATAAGATAGATGCTTTAACTAGCAATTTTGGGGCTCAAACTCAAAAATTTGTCGATTATTTCACTTTATGCAAATACCATGGTCTAATCGACCTTTTACATAAAGTATTATAAAGATCATATTTACAAAGTCTGTCTAGAGAGTTCCTTCTCTCGGACACTTCTACATGCTAGACACCAAGCCAATGTAGAAGTACCTATCCGAGCTACAAAATCTAATAGCATGTTCCAAGTGTTTTGGGTAGGAAGTATAAATGTGCTTCCTACAAAACATGACTAGTCATAGGTTAGTGTTTTGACTATATGACTTGGAATCTTATTGTTTGATCATGCATGTAGTGAGAATGCATGGAATATATGGTGGAGGGATTATGCAATGTTTATGGGATTTTCAAGAAATTAGGAAACACCGTTAAATTATATAGCCATTTTAGATGATTTACCCATTTATACCATTGTCTTTGCTAGAGAGGCATCTAGATTTTCATCCACTTAGCCTTATGAGCTTAATGTCTCACTTTTGGAGTTCGGGGAATGTATTCAAGCCATTTCATGGGGGGCATGGGACCTTGCCCATACCAACGTAAAACCTAGATTGGATTTTTTGCGATGACGCTGGTTGTGCAGATCAGATCGGACAAGATTATTTTATGAATGCCCAACTATTGACCACAAATAGGTCAAAAGGACTGCCTAGTACAACAATGTTGAATACAAAGTGGGAGTGCAAAGGCTGCTCCTATAAAAGCATACTAAAGGAAAATCTAAGATGTGCTATTCTAGATAAGATTTCTAGTCTAAGACCATGAAATGAGAGTGAATGATTGCACCCATTGTCGAGCCAAGGAAAGGTAACTTAGGCAACAACTTGGTCATGTTAACAATCCTATAAAGTAGATTTGCGTCTGGATATTTAATGTTAGCAGTGCATTGGCCCTTTGCAATGATTGATAACTTTGCTGAGGAGCCTCTTTCTCTCTCTCTTCACTTTGCCTGGACCTCTACTTCTAGTGCACCTTGATATCCTCTATTTGTACTTTTGGCTTTGTTTTTTATACATTTTATGTACATTTATACTTCTTTTAGATAGATGCTTAGATCTTTCTTCTCTTTTGATAGAGAAGCAATGATAGTTGCTTTCACACACACACACACTATATTGGATGTCTTGTTTTAGTCCCTTTGTCCTCCTTATTGTGGTTGTTGTTATATAATAATAAAATTCTTATCTTATCTTGCTAGACAATGGGGTAACTCAATTGTAATACCCCAGTTGTTAAGCCCCGGACTTATGATCCTTCATGTGACTTATGTTCTCTTGCATTATGGACTTATGATAATTTATATGATTGTGGAATTTTGCTCCTTTTCATGATTAATTTAATTAAGGACTTATTATTAATGTTTGATAACATGACTTTGTAATTTGGCGCTATTATTAATGTTGACTTTATTACTAGAATCTCTGCTATCTTTGAATGTTGTTAATGATTGATTAAATAAACAATTGGCTCAGCAAAGGAAACTAAATGAGTATGGGGGACCATGGATTCCACAAAGTGAGGGGGAATGGGGACATCCCTAGCACCTTATAACTTATTGTTGACTTAACTTTGTCCATCCTAATTCATATTTGCACCTTGGTGAGATTAATAATTTTTGTCACCCGAACCTTGTACAACGAACCATATTCTCAATAATTATGGACTATGGAGATAGTTTTTCATATTGTGCACACCTTAGTGGGCCCCTCTTGCCTAGGGAACCCTTCTTGGGAAAATAATCCCTCACATTTATGTGTTTATGGTAATTTATGAACCCTTTTCCTAGTTTTTAGGGCTGTAAGCTATTTTCTAGCTTCCACTCTTACACCATGCATTAATGATCCTATTTTTGTGCTTCCATGATATTTATGACCCTATTGGATGCCCTCTCTCACCTATTTCGACCTCCTTGATGTTTTGTAACCCCCTTTATGCATTAGTGTGCCTCCATGTGCTCTTCATGGCTCCACTCCTTAGTTTTTGGGTAACTCCTCATGGTGCTAATTCGGGAAAAGGAATCTTTTCACTAAGCCACCACTCCACTAATTCAAGTTAATTCTCCATGATGAAAGTTAAACCTTACCTCTCTCTAATTTGGGTTGATCCCTTTGGGTTAGGGTGGTCCTCCTTATGCATATAAATCCATATGCCATCTCCTTGTTGAAGTTAATCTTGAGCTTTAGACCATGTGATTTATGCTATACAACCGTGTTGGGAATGTTGATATTATTGAGAGTGTGTTGAGACTTAGAGTGAGTCTATTTGTTCCCTTTGCTTCCATTATATCACTCTACTAGTCCAAGTTCTCACACAGAAAGCCAAGAAATGGGAATGGCGAGCTAGGTCACATCCCATAGGCAGTGGAGATGGACATGAAAGTAGTAGTGGAAAGCATTGTGTCTCTCGAAAGAGTTAGTTTCGAGAGTAGCGAGTCTAAGCGAGACTCTACCCTTGGATCCATGGTCTCAGCTAGGGGGTGACCTGTTCAAGCGAGGAAGGCTTGACGGTGTCTACAACTGAGAGGAAAGTTGTCCTGCTGCAGCCAGTTGCTTATATTTTGAGATAAGTATTTCTCTTATGTTATGTTTTCATTACATTATTTTATTTGGTATATGTGCAATGATGGCTGATTGGTTGTTTGAGTGTTCATGTATTGAATGTCAAGATCTGCATGGAGGAAGGATGAATCTCATATAGTATGGAATTTAGTTTCTATTCTCGTTACCTTCTTTCTATTCTTCTTCTCCATAATTAGAAATTGTAATTTTGGCACTATTTTATTGAGAAGGGCGCAACCATATGATCTGGTTCAACCATCTATGCTCATTTTTGTGTTGTGAGACCTGTTCCATTGCGTCCGGAACATCGTTTCCAGTGAATAACACCTTTCGTTTCATTGAAAAAGCTTTCCGGATGACCAAGATATGTTTGTTTTGGTTCGATAACTTTCCGGTGCCAAGATGAGCGTACCTGTCATTTTATTGTAAATCATTTGGTTGCATAATTGTTCTTAGTTGTAGATCTGAGGATGAGAGATGTATTCTATATGTAAAAGTAATCGATGACTGGAGGGTGGTAGCCATACGATCTGATTCAATTTTGCATGACTCAGACTCGGCAAAGACTCGACTGGCGTATGACTCGTCGACTCGGGAAAAACTCGGGACAGACTCGGCAAGACTCGGAAAAACTCGACAAATAGGGAAAAAACTTAAATATGATAAATTTTGGGCACAAAAAAGAGGTTAATGGCATTCCAATCCATACAAGTTATAAAGCTACAATCTATGCAATCATTCATAACATTATCTCATAAATTATAATAATATAGCATAACACGATCCATTTTTTATGCAAAAATTTAAATTAATTTTTTTTTCCAATTTGAGAACTGTTGAAACCCTTTTTTCCATGCTGCACCCTCTTTCATAGATGTTAAATGGCGGTTGAGGTAGGATTAAAGCTATAAACCAAGATGTTATAAGAACAGGCTGAAAGCCTCAAACAACCCTAACCTAGATTCATGGTAGGCTTCAAGTTGGGCTTGCGGTTACAACTGGTTAATTAAGTCTATGAGACATTTAATAAAAGATTTGTGTTGCGAAAGATATGATCTTTCAATACTGTCTGCCCTCTACAGATTCTTTTAGATACTCTCTGCGCTTTTCGCCAACTCTTATGAAAGTTTTTGCTAATAATTTTAGTGGAGATCGAAAGTTAAATATCATGTGTTTTTAAATTTTAGGGTTTGTATTACATTTTTAAATTAAAATTGTTGTTCTTAATAACAAAATTCTTTCAGAATTCCTATTATCTTTTATAATAAAATCACATCAATTCAAAATAGTACTCAACTGTTGAATAAAAAATACCTATTCTTTCACATACAAATCAGTTAATATCATTTTTAGAATAAGAATTTTCGAGGAGAAAGAAAAGGATAATGAATTGAAGAGACTAAGTGATATTGTTTCTAAAGTCTTTGCAGTGTACGAGGTCCATATCCCCTGTGCGGCGGATAAGGACCCGGCTGGATTTATTTATGGTTTGGAACCATATAAATTTGCAGGTGTACTTCTTTATTCCTTCACTTAGCAAGGATTGGTTGCTTAATGAACGAATGAATGAGAGGGAAAGACTCGTGCAGTCTCAGTTTCCCTCCCAAAGCACTGTCTGCGGATCCAACACTCAACCAACGAGCATAAAGTCACGACGTTCGTTTCTTTTCCACAGAGCGTGTTTTCCCTTCCACGGTGAGTCCGCGCAAGTTCCACTGCGAGTCTGCGTGAGTTCCATGGCGATTTTTCCCCGAGTTCCATCGAGTTTGCAAGCAGCGCAAGTATTGGGCCAGTCTTCAGCGATTAAACGGCCTGGGATTCCACTCGTGAAGACTCCCGAGTAATCGCGAGTTCTAGACGAGTGGTGCTTTACTGATCTGATTTTTATTAGTGAGAGATGACTATAGGGGCCAATCATCGGGAGCCGATTTTGAGGGCTGTAGTTGCAGCAGGTGTTCTTGTTTGCTATGGTTTCGGTGTGGCTGTAGATTGCAGCCTATGTATGCTCCATGATATGTGGTTTTCCTTATTTTTTTGCTCACTAACATCACACACATAATAACACCGAAAAATTAGATTAATTAGCAAATAATCAATGACATCAATACTTGGTTTATATAAACTATGCTATCAAACAAACCCAAAATACATAAATTAGCTATTCACAACGAATATGATATTTATTATGTATTTTTTTTTCCTCGGAATGATGTTTATTATGTATTATTGATGTTCTTGTTTCAATTACGACCTTTAGCTTGCACTTTGGAAATTATTAATTGAGTGTCACAATTAATTATTTAATTAAGTGGCGTAGTTAAATAATTAAGTGTCACAAACTTTAGTTATTATTCAATCTCTAGAATTTAATTTATTTGGGTGAATGATTAGTCAGATCAATAGTAATTTATCTATATCCATTGTTCTTAAACTTTAGTTAGTCTTAATTTTAGCACCTTTGGCCTTATCTCAAGGTTTGGGGACATCACATCAATTCTCAGTAACCATCCCAATACTTTCAGTGCTCTAGAAAATCTCCATACAATCAAAGCTAGTTAACTAGATTATGCAACCTTAAAGAAGCTACTAGATGCATGCCTATAATCATGTGTGGTACAACTTTCAAAGTGGAATTGAAAATAAATAACTGCATCGTGGAAAGACCAAGATAAAAACATACAGAAAAATAATTCTGAACATGGAAAAATCATTGTCAAGGGAAGTTTCACTGCCCAACCATGTGCTTCCAAAGATAATTCTGAACATGGAAAAATTGTTGTCAAGAGAAGATTCACTGCCCAACCATGTGCATCCAACTCAAACACAACCCCGAGCTGGGCCACCCTACAAGTTTACTCTTTAAAATCCCCCATTGGTGGTGCTGGAAGATCCAAACTAGACAGGGAAGAAGAGCAAACCCATATATCATTCCCTTGTGGGCTTTCTATTTTTTTTTCCTTTAGATAATCACAAGCCTTTCTTCATCGAATTTTCAACTCCTCCAACACTGCCAACCAACACTGGTATGGGTTAAAAGCAATATCCTCTGCTAACTAGTATGGGAAACCCTCTTCTAGGATATGGGCCAGTAGGGGTTCCATGCTCAATAGATTCTGCTCAACTCAGGATATTCCCATCTTTAGTAGTCTAGCCTCATACATGTAGCAGCCTACGATTTTGGCTCCAAATAAGTAGGATATTCGGATATTCCCCTTGACCCGCCAAGTATCAAAGCAGAAAATATCATGAGTAGCAGCAATATAAGCAAACTATTACGCAAAGAACCATTCAAAGAACCCTCCCATAGTCTCAAAAGGAGGTATTTATCTAAATTACCAGGACACATACAGGTGCAGATCTGGATATGGATCCATCACATTTTTGAAAAGTCAGGATCTAGATATGGTGGGGATATGTCAAGTACACTAAATATAATAATGTTTTTTAAAATTAAAAAAAACAGATTCGGAGTGAAGAATCAAAATCTAAGTTGCACGAAACGGGGAAATGGGGACGAGTTTCCGAAACAGGGACGCATTGGAAACGTGACCCCCCAAAATTTAGGAAACGGGGAAACGCTTCCATTCAATTCAACATCACATTTAACATTTTTACTCATAATTTCATTAGTGATTCCATAATACAAGTACTAAGTAGTAATATCCAAAAACAACACAATGATTTTACCCATAAACGATTCCATAATGCAAGTGGAAATAGCCAAAAAAAAGCCTTCAAAATGAGGCTAAGCCACTAATACATATATATCCAGATTCCAAAATCAGCCTTTATATACAAGGCTACAAGTACAATACTACATCAACATGAACAATGAAAATATTAAGAAAACATGAGTTGAAGCCCAAAGACTAATAGTTGTCATGTTCGGGCTAATCGTCGTACTCCTCAAAAATAGAACAAGAAGCCACCGTGACCCAATGAAGAAATCCATGAGAGAAATGTTGAGCCGTGTGGGAAAAATGGGCATTGGGTGTTATTTTATAACAAACCCAAGCCTTGAAGAACTTTCTGGAAGC